>NW_019060253.1:307796-327548 GCF_000696155.1 Zootermopsis nevadensis
GATAAAAACCCTCGATCGAAGCCGATTATTGAGCCAAGATTCGAACTGGGGACCACCTCATATATCTGACATACGGCACTATGGCACTATATGATATATCGGGTGTCCCGAAAAGGTACACACACAATATACTAAGGATACTTTATAAACAGTAGGCTTATCGTAGGCTGTCATACTATTTATACAGTGTACTAAGAGCTCAGTAATGGAGCCTGGTACACTTCTAATTTCTTTAATAGCTGAATAATTTTAAATACATCTACTTCCAATCTTAGCCCGGAGATCCGCTATCCTGACTGGGTGTTTTATGGTTTTCCTCAGTTTCTCCAGGCAAATACCTGAAAAGTACCTTCATTTAGGCCACGGCCGCTTCCTTTCACATCCCTTCCAATTCATTATTCACTATTATCCTCTCATTAGACGCTATGTAGCCTGATCCGTGGAAAAAGTGTCGTTGCATAAAATATAAAAAAAAAACTGTTCCGGTGACTAAATTCGTGGATGACGAGGGAACAGCGTTCTGTGTCCAAATGCCTACAATGTGACCTGTGAACTCAGTTTCAGATAATGTCGAGGTCTTCGCAGAATCGATCACAGATTGTCCTCTCCCACTCGCGTGAGGCACGTGTTTTATCTTCCTTCATTGGATTTCACCTTCTACTGTCCTGATTCCTTCTTTTTTGTGTCGCTCTTATTTTCCGTTTCATTTCTTCTGTACTTTATTTAGTGAGCAGTTGCTTTTCTCGATGAAGCACATCTCTTCTGTGCGATCTGATTTTTACCAATTATTCCTTCTATCTTCAGGTGTTATAATTTAAACTCTCTTTTAGTTTTCATGAGATCCCACTTTGCGTATTCGATCCACTATTGTAGGCCAAGTGTAAATCTTGTATATATCACTGGAGGTCACTCTTTGTACCGCGGAGGTTTTCCTTCCTTTATGTCTTTTAAACAAAATGTGGAAAATCCACTCACCATTGTTTGCTTGTTTGTCATCAGTCTTTCGACTGGTTTGATGCCGTCCTCCATTTTCGCCTATCTTGCGCTAATCTCTTCATTTCCATATATTTTTTGCAGCCCACATCCTCAAAAATCTACGTCACATATTCCAATCTTTGTCTTTGTCTTGTCACAGCACACCCTTCTAACATATCCAGGAAGTTTTTTCCGGTCACAGTTTGTTCAGTAAAAAGAAGGGGCCAATGACTCTGTCTCGTCCAATTGCGCACCACACATTAACTTTTGGGCTATCACGTTGATGTTCCATAATGACATATGGAGGTTTATTACCCCATATTCTAACATTATGCTGATGGACTCGTCCCGAAACATGAAACGTAGCCTCATCACTGAACATAAACTTGTCTAAAAATTCCCCATCATGATTTAACCTATCAAGAATGTCTGTAGCAAATTCGAATGGTTTTTTAATTTTTTCCTGTGGATAAATTTTATGTAACACCTGAATTGCAGTGCCCCAAATACCGGAGAAGTTCAGTCTCCAGTTAGATGGAGGATCCTCCACATTTTGCCACATTCCTGCGGGATTACCTAAACCAAACATTTTCTCAGCGATGGGTCGGACGAGGAGGGTGGATAGCCTGGCCTCCACGCTCTCCAGATCTTACCTCTATGGATTTTTATTTGTGGGGTTATGAGAAGCAACAAGTGTTTTCTGTCCAAATAATAAATTTGGACCATTTGAAAGAACGGATCACTGAAGCTGTTTCATCTATCACACCGGATGTTCTCGGTCGTGTATGGCAAGAGCTTGAATATCGGCTTGATGTCTGCAGAACAAATAAAGGAGGGCATATCGAAATCTACTGAACAGGTAAGATTCTTGGAGAGTTTCCCTTTATTTTGACGTTTATTTAATGTCTCTATCATGCTTTGTTCCAAAACTATGACTGCTTGTTACCCCATCATTATTTTACGGACACGCTGTATATTTCTTCCCCAAAATATTACTGATACTTATATTGATTCACGATTACTTTGCAAACAAGTTTCTAAAACATAAGTTTTTCTAAACCAGTCATAAGATAATTAAGACTTAGGGTCGTTGTATGAAAAGAACTTTTAACATAAATAATTCTTTCATGTATGAAACTCATTTGCTACCTCCAATATCCTCTAAAGAGCTTACGTTTTGTTCATTAATCTTACTGGCATATATTATACTTGGTCTTTTCATCTCTACTACTACTACTGAAATGGAAGTGAAAACAAAATTTCAGTTCATCGAGAGTGGTCTGAAAAACAAGTCTTTTATCTTGTGTTTGGTCAAATTGGGCAATATACAAAACAAACAATCATGGCAAATACACAGCAGTGTGATATCTCATTTTTTGCTCTAGATGTAGAGTGTTTGTTCTTTGTATACATTATTAGAAACACATACTTTTCAGACATATTGCTGTCACCTGCTCCAAAACCTTCATTCGCAAAACGTATTTTTATTTAAAATATTTTCTCTTTTGATTATTTGACGGCAGTGACGTCTTTGAAGATAACTTTCTTCTGGGATGTTTCTCATTGTAGTCTCACAGAAATTAACCGACGTTTCAGAAGTACTTGGATATCTCCATCAACAGGGATACGTGGATTAAACACACCAACGAATACATTTAATTTATTAAGCAGTGTTTGTGACTGGAACATTATGATTTTCCATTATCTAACGCTGTTTTGCAATTACTTTGTCTTGTTCTGTCCCGTGCAGTCTCTTGAGAGCTTGGTTCTTACATCTACTTGTTTGCATCTAGACGGTTGATTTGTATTACTACGCTACAGTTTCGCATCACATGAAAAACCATGTACCTGAAAGCTTGTCATTAAACAGTCGGACGTGGATTGGTAGGTGATAAAGGGGTATTCTTCTGCTGTTTCCAACCGAATGTCACCCCTGCTTCGTATTCGGGAAGCCCCGGGTTCATATCTCGGCTCACAGTCCGGCTATTCTGACTTGGGTTTTTCGTGGATTTCCTTAGTCCCTCCTGGGTTAGTACCTTAAGTTAGTCCACGACAGCTTCCTTCCACATCCTTTACAATTCATTATTCACTATCATCCACTCTTTCGATACCATAGAATCTAAGGTACTGAAAATTTGTCGTTAAATAAAATATAAATAAATACTTTTTTCCAGATATTTGGGTCCTGGCATGTAAGCAAACCACACAGTTGTGTTAGGTTTGTAAAAGTTTTTTTTTTCTTTGCATGCTGATATTCAGGGCTGGCACGGACTATGCCGTGCATTATAAAACACGGAACGACACATCACTGGAACTCGATGGAGATACGTAGCTTCCATCGACATAACTTTAAATGTGAAAGCGTCTTTTAACACACTGGCAGCATCTAGATCCACGTACTGATATTGGCATTGATACCACAGATTTATCGATTTCAGATTCTCGATACATTGAATTCCATATTTCGTAAGCTTGCCACTAGTCAGTATAAACATGATGCATTTTGAATTCAGAGGTTTGTGAAATTCAGTAAGGTTTGCTACTGGCAAACATTGTTGAGAAGACATCTCACTAGTTATAACGTCTCTAAATATTTTACTCATAGTAAATTTCCCTTCACTTAATTCTGGTCAGCACTTGACTTAAAGTTTGTTATTTGTTTATATCTTGGTTAATTAATGATGCTATACGTGTCATCACGAATCAGGATAATTTACTTATATATAAATGTAAGTAAAATGAGTATATAAACCTAAGGCTGGATTGTTAGTTTTGCCAAATTAAGGATTAGAGCCGTAATTATGTTTCGATTATACAATTTTAGACACCAGGGCTTATTGGAATGAACCAGAATAGAAACAGTTCAGTTACCGTTGTCGGTAGTGTGAGGTGTTAGCAATATTCGCGGTGGATTGAGGCTGAATGTTCTTACGAAATAGCTTTGAGCAATTTTCCCCAGTTGTCATTTGAGACAATATAACGTTTAATTACAATACGCCCATTTACAGATACCTGGCGCTCTATGTATTCATCTTAGTCCCGCTGTAGGATGGCGTTACGAGTAATTGCTGGAGTTACGACTTTACACTTTGCGTTAACTCGTATCGAAGGTAATCGATATGGAAAAGAAACTTCACGCCCCGAGGTGTTCTTCATTATTGTTGTAATTATCCGACACAACTGGATTAAATTGCATCTTTGTTTAGTTTACATTTCTTACAAATACGAATTCGTGTAGTAGGAGTTCATGGGTTTTAAACTATCTGTTTTAGGCAGAACGGTGATAAGCGGAAGTTGTTTTTGGAGTCGACAGAGAAATAATTTCTTATTTATTAATTTTGTTCTCATTTTAGTAATAATGATTAAACGACAGTTGTAAATTACCTTCGTGAGGTAAAAAGACTCGAAGTTCTGATCGCTACCGTTCGGCTTGGAATTTTTGTCCTTCCTTCCCCCACCCAAAAAGAAAAACACAAATTTTAATTTTGCCTGTAGTAAGAATACAATTTGGGGGTTTTGTGAAACAAGGTGCTGTTAAAGATTTGTGAAAAGGATGCAGAAGTAACAGATGGACTGGCAAAAGTGCTGTAGCAGAGACATTTTATGTTATGAGTGTGAGGTATGAACTTTGAAAGATATGGAAAAGTATATTTCGTGCAATGTAAAAGGATTTTTTGATAAAAATCAAAGAATTGTCGTGAATGGGTAGGGTAAATAATAAAATAAGATCATTGTTGGTTTAGAAACAATAATACTTATAGTAAAAAGTAACGTGTTGCAATTTAATATATTTTATTCAAATGGCAGGAGATAGACGAGCTACAAAAAATATATAAGTGGGCCCTCACTAGCTTAACAAGAATTCTGCTGAATTATTTGGTTAGTTATTAATTCCTGCCTCAGTTCTGTAAACTCGACTGACTATCAGGTTTCGCGAAGCAGTGCATTCTACTTCATCAATGAAGTGCTAAAGACCAGGATTAACCGAGTCATTTATATACTGTGGACTACAATAAATTTAGCAGAACTGGACTACCGTACTAACATTTGCCATGTTAGCAGCATACATGATAGATTTCTAAAGACCTGATGTCTTGTGACAGGCTAGTACATGTTTCGCATTGCAGCTTGCAGTAATACGTATCGCTGCTATATTTTTTAAGTTTTGAAGTACGGTATCAATATTAGTTTTTAATATTAAAATTAAAAATATAACAACAATTATAGTTTGAAAGAATGATAAACAATCGTGTGTAGATTCGATTTGGCCATTATTCTGATGGAAAAGAGTCTTGACTTGTGAAGAAGCTTCTGACAAGTTCCCATCTGATACGATTTTCATAAATGTTTCAGTAACCTTTTTACAGAAAACATCCACTGCAGTACAGCGGTCTTGAAGGAACTAATTAGATTCTTCCATTTGCCTGTTAAAAATAGACGGGGTTAGTGTGAACCAATTAAAAAATAAACACCGGTATTTTCGACCTCATTGACAGCCGACACTGAAAAGCCATTACTGAAAATATTTATTATTCCGCTGAAGGTAATATTGATACGAAAGACAAGGATGGTTCAGAGGTTAACAGAACCGCTCACATATCGATTTGTATAATATTGTATCAGCGAAGTTTCAATTTGATCAATGTAAAAACGATATTTGGAAGTCGTCATGTGCTACGGATTACTGATGTTTTCCTAAATCTCGTATTTATTTCACACCAAGTATGTTTGACATTTGAGTGTTCAGAAGGGGCGCAGTTCTTGAAAGAACCTGGCACATAAAGCAATTTGTAAATTTGTGAACATTTTGTTTCTCACGCAATTGTGTATCAAAATTCATATATATGTGCTTGCGCGTGATAAACTGAAAAGCTAAGAATTTTCATCATTGGATTACGTTTCTTAACCTTTTTATTTTATTTCATTGTTTTTGTAATAAGCAGCAAACTTTGGTGCAGTATTTTATATATTTACTTACTACTTAAAGACTCGAAGTTCTGGAGGTTTCTGAAGATGGCACGTTAACTTATGTTAAGTTACTCTTTTAAACTTGTTTAGTGTCTAAATTATAAAATAATGACGTTTACAAATATAAATTCTACTTTCATGATCAGGTAATAAAATAGAAAAATACAGGATATATCTGTTGAGGCCCCTTGGCTGAGTTAACCTCAGACCTGGATGTCTGCGTATCAGAGAGCTACGAAGACTTTGAATAATTTTGTATATGAATAGTAGGCCACTAGCAGCTTCTATAAACACTTGGATAACAATTAAATTAAATACAGATAGGATTCAATAACATAGGTTTAAACTTAAATTTAATGACAATAAATTCGCCTTCTCCACAAAAGAATCATAAGCACGCATAGAAAATCAATTCTTGTCTTAATCCTAGAGTTGACGTCATAGGTTCTCAATTACTTGGGCATCAGTTGACATGCCATTTCCCATTATCTGTAGCCTATAAAGATTAATTTATCCATGTGACCTCAACGATCATTGATATTATACATGGATCGTACTGGGTAATTGAAACATTTAAAACCTTGCTTATAAGTCAAGGGACGATTTTACTACGGTGGGAATTAGGAAGTACGACAGACGGTCCTGTCCTCCCATCATGCATTTCATTAAACAAGTTTCCTAGTAGAGGTTAAGGGGATAGCTCGTTACAATTAGTCTATCTAGACGAACAGCAGACTAGGGCATGAAACAGACAACCGAAAATTGTCTGGCCGGTTTGTTCGGCCAGACCCATACCGTGTTCACCAAACTTCGTCGTATGCACTGCGTGTCTACTGTTAAATTTTAATCACCAGGGGAATTGACAAGCACTACGGAATTGAAAATACCACTTCTCTGACGTCACACAACTTCGTAATTAGTCTAAATTTCTGTTCAGTAGGCTTTGCGTTTCGTGTTAAAAAGGACAACACAGCTTTCTATTCGTTTAAAGCATTCTTTCCGTATATATTTCGCCTGACAATCTTTAGGCTATCTTATTAATACTCTTTCATGTCATTCCATATTTGCAAATAGGTCTGTTTCGATTTCATGTAGAATATTTCTGTTCTTTATGTGTAGCATTTGTTACTTTTGTTTTATTTTAAATGTATCTAGATATAACGCAGAAGAAAACCCTTATTGATCTCGGAACAAAATATAAATACCGAAGTATTTCATCATTCGTATGGAATGATAATTTTCATAGTTCACGTTTGACGTATGCCACACATTGTGAACATAAACATAAACACTAACACTACCAGGCTAAGAAACATTATATCATAGGCTAGAAACAAATTTAGGGCCTTGTATTTGATACTATGCTGGTTTCTCTAGAAATTGTTTCTGAAAAACAAATGAATTAGTAGAGAAGAAAAAATACAATGTTTGAAATGTATGTTTAAGTATTTCACTGATGATAATAGTTGTAGTCGTGGAAAATTCGTGAATTGTATTCCACTTCTCTGCTGTTTCTTTTGTGAATAAGAAAATATACAGGTACATTCAAAAAAGGTTTATGGTAACGGTATATTTTATGACAGCTGCGAGAATTCCAAATATAAAAGTGCAAAAATGCATGTGGAAACTGTGTGTATTCCGTTGTGGATTACGGCTTCTAAGGCCTTTAAAACTGAAACGAAATAGATCGTTAAGGTAATTTTACATTGAAACTGTAAGCTTGACGTAAAATTAAATTTCATCAAAAGTTCAACTCTTAGTTTATTATCCCTTCACCCCATTTTATATACCTAGCTTAACCATCTATATATTGAAGCATTGACGCCGTACTGTTTATAGTAATACTTATTTCTTAAATAAGATTTGAGGTTCTCACGGCGTTGAGTACGAAGCTGGCTGTCTTCTGGGTTGTAGCGCCGTGTAGTATGGTGGAAGTTTACCAACATTTCAGAGGTCCTTCCTGCTTCAATCATCAGTTATGATTACGATTATTGATATCCTATTTATTTTCATGTTACGGAAATCGTTTCTTTTAGAAAAATACTCTTCAAATATACAACTATTATCAAGAAAGTGTAGGACCAACGCGAACAGCAGTTTTTATTTACTATTCATTTTCTCACTGCGTTAATCTCTTTCCTTTGTAATATCCTGCAGTGTCCGTTTCGCACTTAAATTTAGCTCTCTCCATCCAATTTCTATAGACTAAAACCTCCCATCTCCCTGTATTTTTATTCTAACAAATGGTCTCCTGGCTGAGACCGTCTCTCGCGATGCAGCGTTGTTATCCTTAGTATGAACGTTTCTCTGGCTGGTGCTGGTAAATCTGTAGCAATGTTTGTTCTTGCTTGGTCACCACTGTCCTGCAATTCTCGCCATGTGAGTTATTGAACCTGCCTTCTACTGAGAAACACGGACTTGGAAATTGGAAAACTAGGTGCATAAAATAACAACGGTGGTAAGATAGGAGGGGAGAGTTCAGGGCGTGTAAATTCCCCCTAACCCCTCTACATACTAAATAATTTTCAACGCAAATATATAGTAGTGTGATGGTAGGAAACGATAGTAGAGCCGTTTTGCCTTCATTATGTGGACTCAGCCAACCGCATCGGCACTGAACTGTGAACTATTTGGTAGAGGACAGACTAAGCGTATAACCAGTTACAATTAAAAGGGTAATTAAGTAATCGTGTCGAGAGTTTTGATTGGACTTACGTTCTGTTGAACATACGAAAACTTTTAACTGAAACTATACCATGTCACAACTAAGTTGATAGGACGTCAGAACAATATATCGTGTTTTTCAAAATTTTTTTGGAACACGTAGTATAAATGTTACTGCCTGTCCTGCAAACGTAGGTCCTTGTCATTCTTGTATTTTCTGTATTACTGAACTGTTCTCTGTCTACCACACTCTGTAAATATACAAACGTTGTTCTCAATACTCACAAACAAACCCTTACAAGATAATAGTGGTTTGTCAAGTTACTGTTGTAAGTCACGAAACACAAGAACGAATGTTTTCGTAATGGGTAATCTATAGACTTAACTCACTGTTCAAATAAATATGCATCAACATCAAGGTGATTGTACAGAAAGGGCTTAAGTAGCATCTATAACTGTATCATTTAACACTATTAATATAATAAATACTCACAAATATGACGCTTCAAGACGTTATCACTGAATACAGTAACATAATTGCTATTACATCTTTCGGGGGGGGGGGGATACAGGAGCAGTAATGTGAAATGTAACCTGTTGAGGCCCAAGGTCAGGAAATGGTAGACTTCCCCTTACATGACTTTGTTTACATCGACTCATAACTTATTTGGAATTCCGTATAGAATTGTTCTTTAAAGTTTTGCTGCAAATATCAACAAAGCTGTATGTATTTTCTGGTATCTGCTCTAGAATTGTGTGTTCAGCTGCATTATTTAGATGTTTGTCTTCAAGAATAACACCCAGGGTAACCATTGGCAATAACACTGGTAGAATACCTCCGCCACCTTAAACATGATGATGACGCAAAGAGCTCATAAAATCCCGCCTAACCATTTCCAAGTTGTTTACTATTTTACTCACTTTAACAGAGTAAGTACTATTTATATTTAAAAACACACCATTGTTTATTTACTGTCAAACTAAATTCATTTTAGTAACTGCACGAAAGTAATATTTGGTGTAAATATAAATGTTATACTTGCGTTACTGTTAGAAATAATTGTATAAATGAAGCACAAAATATAACTAACTCCTGGAACAAAGTCCTTCTTGAGAAGCTAAATTATCTCCAGCTGTTTCTTTTATTTAATATGAGGTAAGCCTACATTATATTACGCACAAGACTATACGCAAGTGGTCACTGTCCTGTGTAAGTTGCGTCCATTCTACATCCCCATACTTTGTATCTATAACATTTCAGAGTATCTTAAAACTTCACCAAATTTGTTTATTAAAACATTCCCATACAGACCTTCATCAGGATGCGGCTAATTTTTCAGAAATTTAAAGATACGTAACGCAGACAGACTATACAAAATAAGCGACACTAAACCAAAGGCAACGAAATGTAATAAGTTAATGTGCAACGTACTTTTTAAAAACCGATAGTTGTGGAGACGGTTGAGGAATTTCAAATTTTTATGAATCTCTGAGTTTCATTACCATCTTCACAATAGTCCGCCATTAGGTCCTATTCGAGAGCGAGTTTAATTCTGACCACACCCTCATACCCTTTTCTCGAAGATCATAATTTCCCTAGTTACACGGCCATATATATGTATCACTAAAGCATAAAATATTTACCAAGTACGAAAATGGCTGTCTTATGGAGTATTATGCCGTGTAGTTTGGTAGAAATTTACCGACATTTCAGAAGTCCTTGCTGCCTCTATCATCGAACGATGACTGATGGTAAGCTTCTACCAGACTACGCGGCATAATACTCCATAAGACAGCCATCTTCAGACTCACCTCCGTGAAAACCTCAAATCCTATAAAATAAGTTATGTTTACAAGCAAGATCCTGTAGAGAAATGTCAGCATATCGAAATTTTAACTACAATTTGATCAGATTCCCTAACTATAGATTATATGGTTGGCTGCTTAGAAAAATACTCCCACATTTAATAAAATTAACAAAAAGTATGTTTTGAGATCTGTGTGATGCGTGAATTACTGACCATTACATTGTCTGTTATTTTGTACATTTTGATGCCAAATTTAATCGGATTTTGGAACTCAAAACCCTCGTGGTCAGTTACACAGTGGTCCCCCTGACTCAATTAGTACTGCATCATTTCTGCAACAATTTCAGTTCGGTCACTGCACCGTAATTATAATTACCAGTAAACATTCACTCACGTAACGGTCATTTGGTGGCAATGGTAGAAAATTTCATACATAAAGCTTAATCAAATGTTTTGATACGTGTCTGATGATACTTTGTTCATTTAGCGACGTTTATTTCTCAACTTATTCTATTCTTTTCCATTGGCTTTAGAGATGAAAACGTTTGTGGCACAGTTGAGCTACATTTGGGTGCCGTTGAATCGCTAAACGGGATAGCAGAAAAATGAAAAACGCATAGAGTAAGAGATACAGTCTATAAATTTAATCTATGGAATGTGTTTAATTTTTATATTTGGGAGATATCCTCAGTTGAGTTTCTCTGCCGTGATGGTATAGTATCTTGTTATCTGTAATGCCTTTTGAGTTCAGTAAATCTTCCCTAATCCGATCTACGAAAGCGGAAGGTGGTCTGGATTAGGCGATAATCCGGATTAGCGAAGCTTATAATGGGGATTTCTAATAATCCATCCTTTTATTTGGATCTCTTCACTGTATTTTTGTGTAATCACAGCAAGCAGAAAGTGACTACATTTAAATGACGGGGCAGCGGTTAAGATATTTGTCGGCTGTGCCGCTAGGACCAGGAAACGCTGTAATCTTCGCAGTTTTCACTCACGTCGTGTTGTGTCGCCAGCACAGCAGCCAAACATCCTTATTGTAGCTACGTAACATTTGATTGAAGAAAATCAGGTTTGTGGCTTGTAATTGATCAGTTTACCCTTTAAATTCCGGTGGTAACTACGTCATACCTGCTTTAACAATTAATAATTCTTCATTTTGTATTTATTCGTTTTGTATGATTCCCACTGTATACAGTGATTATTCGTTTAAAGTGTATTTCCCATTTAATCTTTCTACGGGTCAGGTGCTGTGTTTTAATTTCTGTACGGACTGGATTCCTAAATATTTAGACGGGCTTCCGTTTCAAGGGTTAAAAACATATTTTATATTCATACTGCTTGTTTAAACTCTGTTACGTCTTATCATCAGGGCGAAAATATTTGAGAGATATGTCGACTTATTGTAATTTTTTCTCGAGAGGTGTTTATGAAATCAAGAACGAATGTTTCAGATACAATATGCTTGCTCTTGTGATTGAATATTTAAGACTTTTTTATTTAAAAGGGAACGTGTTTACATAAAATTACGTATAAAACATGCATATAAACAAAGCGAGGTTTTAAGATAAAATGACGTGCTGAATCTGGGATGCACAGTACCAAAAGCTCTCTCTCTCTCTCTCTCTGTCACTTCAGATATTCGTTAGAAAAATAGAACATGCACTAAATAAATAGACGATTATTATTATCGTATTATCCATTGAAGTGTACTGCAGGTTTGCATTATGACCCTTGAATACTGCTAGTACTTCTATTAGATATGCGTAAAGCAGATCACATCATATATTTCGCATGTCAAGTTAAAATGATATTGCAGTTATCGTGATCACACCAAAAATGACTGTAATGGAACTTGTAAATTTTCTAAATATCTATCACCATACAACATTTAAAAGACCCTACATTGAATCACCATACTTTTGTTCTCAATTCACAAGTTATCAAAGCTGTCATGTCCGTATTATTAATGACACGCAGTTAAAATTGACCACGATTAGGCGTCTCCGAATACTGTGTTTGTAGTGAGTTGTTCAAAGGCCGATCAGCTAGTCTGTTTAACAGAAATGAATCCGGCGACGGACAAACCTACCTACGCATCTAAAAGGGCTCCGATTGATCATGTTTTATTATTCGGTACCGTAGTAAACCAAAAACCGATTTAGTAATTGACGAAAACTTGAGGAAACACTGTAATTTACAGCGGAATTATTGTGTTTAAAAATAATATGCTAATTCAAACTGAAAGTATAAATATTTTATAATCTCCCCAATTCCTTTTTTTATTATCAGCCTATAATACGAAAAGCCTAGCGTTCGTAAGCCCTTTTACCTTCCCTTCCTCTGCTTATTCCAAGCATTTGGTTGGTATTAAGACACGGTAAATTCTCATACCGATGTCTTTAATATCCTGGTAATGAGTCCTGAGGGAGAATCAAATTGCTCAGGGCCATGCCACTCTGAATTCCTGTTTCTCTAGCAATAATGCAACTCATGTGACATTCGCCATATGAGATCTTGGTGCGTCATCAAATAGGAAATGAGAATACCGCAACTGTTCTGCAGTGGAGCCTGAAAATTGCTGTAATTCTTTCAGAAGAATGTTAATTGAAATACTGTATTCGCTACAGCATGTTTTCTTTGTTTATAGGCCTGTGTACAATTAATTACTTCCTTAATTCTGTTCCACTGCACACGAATTATCGTACCCATGTAATCTGAAATAATGATAGTAAAAGTACTTTAATAAAAAAATTAAACTTTTTCCTTTTTCTTCCGACATTTTGACAGTGTCTCGTCCTTTGTTACTTATATAGACTTAAAATCTCAGCTCTGAATCCGGCTATCTTCATTGACTTTTGTATCTGTCAGTTATTTCGGGAAAGTATCATGAAAATATTATATTTTAAGCCACAACCAATTCCTCTCATGATTTTTACTTTTCGTTATTCATTAATCTTCATATTATCCAACGCTGTATAGTCTGAATTATTAACGTCGCAGAATAAATTATAAACTAAAAGAAATTAGCCCCGTGAAATTCACGTATTTTCAGAAATAATTTAATCTTCTCCGTATTTAGCGAAACTAATTGACTTTAATGTTTATCACCATAGGCGTAATGTTTCTCTGATGACAGAGTTTACACTTCCGAGATAAAGCAAATATATTTTTAACTTTATTTCATTAAATATTTAGCATACAAAAGATTATTTTTTAAAATAATTACAGCTGTGTTCTAAATAACTTGTACGTATTTATATTTCTATAATAAGCCGTTGTTGAGAATGTTTATGAAGTTCGATTTGATTGGTCTATAGGCGTACACGCAGATTAATTGGCATCGTGGGAAAAGAGGAATTAAACAAGTGTATCCATTTCCATTCGTTTATCAAGCATCTGCACTTTGTTTCAGGTGGTGTTTGGACGTGCTAATGCGTGTAAACTAGTTATAACCCGTTTACATAAATTAACCAGATAACAGAAGTCGAAAGTTTATAGTAAAACAAATGTACTACTAAATGTAACTCAATTATTATATCGAGGCAGGCGTCGACTTGTGGATGGTAAAGAGCCTGGTATACGACAACGAGATATCGACTTCCGAAATTCATTAACTCTGGGGTATGAGAGTGACCAGCCGCGAAAACTTTCAGTACGAGATTGCACCCTTACGACATTACTGTATTTGTCTAATTACCACGAAAATTGGTTAATACGAGGATTAGAGATTTCTTAAGGCTTGAAAGTGAAACTACTGCGAGTAATTTTCTGACAAATTATTTCACCCTAAAATAAATTAACTTACCAAATGGTATTTAGTTTAATATTATGTTCTGTGTTTGTACACGTGCCTATAAATAATATATTTTCCAAGTTCTAGATCCAGTGTAATATTTCCTAACATTCTGGTTCTTTTACGGTGCGAATTTGTTGTCCTTCCACCCCGACGTTCCGACAACAAGCTGCAAGACCACCCATTGTGGGCTGTCCGCAAAGACTTTCTCATTATTTCAGAAGCTACATAACCTCCATATCTGGAAATTTGCTGTCTGCATCCTGAGGGCGTGCCATGCTGTTTGACAAATAACGATCTTAACAAGGATGCAACTTTGGAATTTTTAGATTAATAGGCTGTTTAAAAATGCGGTTGTGAAGTGTAGTCATTCGTTATGGAATTATCTCAGTGTATAACAAAAGTAGGAACTTCTGTAGAAAGTGCTGCATTCAAAACTAACAACAAATCTAAATTGCATTTACGAAGGAATTAACGGCAGATTGAATTGGGACAAATTTTCGTACAATGCAGTTTATAATTAAAGATTTCTGTCTTCTGGGTTGTCGCGCTGTGTAGTCTGGTAGATGTTTACCAACGTTTCAGAGGTCATACTGCCTCCGTCATCAGGGCGATGAAACGTTGGTTGACATCGACCAGACTACACAGCGCAACAACCCCGAAGACGGAAATCTTCATACTCATCGCCCTGATGACGGAGGCAGTATGACCTCTCAAACGTTGGTAAACATCTACCAGACTACACAGCGCGACAACCCAGAAGACAGAAATCTTCATACTCATCGCCCTGATGACGGAGGCAGTATGACCTCTCAAACGTTGGTAAACATCTACCAGACTACACAGCGCGACAACCCAGAAGACAGAAATCTTCATACTCATCGCCCTGATGACGGAGGCAGTATGACCTCTCAAACGTTGGTAAACATCTACCAGACTACACAGCGCGACAACCCAGAAGACAGAAATCTTCATACTCATCGCCCTGATGACGGAGGCAGTATGACCTCTCAAACGTTGGTAAACATCTACCAGACTACACAGCGCGACAACCCAGAAGACAGAAATCTTCATACTCATCGCCCTGATGACGGAGGCAGTATGACCTCTCAAACGTTGGTAAACATCTACCAGACTACACAGCGCGACAACCCAGAAGACAGAAATCTTCATACTCATCGCCCTGATGACGGAGGCAGTATGACCTCTCAAACGTTGGTAAACATCTACCAGACTACACAGCGCGACAACCCAGAAGACAGAAATCTTCATACTCATCGCCCTGATGACGGAGGCAGTATGACCTCTCAAACGTTGGTAAACATCTACCAGACTACACAGCGCGACAACCCAGAAGACAGAAATCTTCATACTCACCGCTCTGAAAACCTCAAATCTTTCACAGTTCATAATTATTTGTCTTCCCGTCCGTTATCTGAAAAATACTAAACTGTAATTTTACACGTGTTATACGGATGTGAAACTTGATCTTTCTTGTTAATGTAAGGACATAAATTAATGGTCTTTGAGGACAGGATGCTCAGGATAAAATTTGAATCTGAGAGAAATGAAGTGACAGAAGTTGTAGAAGTTAACACTTTTGAGTAGTTTCATAATTTTTTCCTGATCACCGTATGTAAATAGGGTAATCGTACCCAGGAGAATTAAATGTGTTGATCTTGTATGAGGAATGGGGAGATAAAAAATGCATGAAAAATTTGCGTCGAAAGTCTAGATAAAATACCAATTGGAAGACCTTCGTGTGAATGAAAATATAATATAAATGGAGGTCTTAAACAAGTAGGTTGGGTGGGATTTATGCTGCTTAGGATAAGGACCAGTAGGAGGCTGTTGTTAACACGGCAATTAACTTAGTGATTTTCAAGTTTGTTTCACCTTACAGCCTTTTTGTTAAACACCAGCGTTAAACAATTTTACCCCTAAGACGGAGGCAGCATGCCCCTCCATATAGTTTGTATTCAATCAGAAGACCGTTATCGAAACTCTGAACGTCGTGAAGACTTCAAATCCTACAAGTTAATGAACCTTCGGGACCCACAAAAGACGAAACATCTTTGACTAACTTGTCAGCTGTCATCTTTTCAACAACGTTTTTGGTTCAAGGAGTTAAGTAGTTAGATGTGAGCCACAGTTTTCAATTTCTTTCTTCCAAGAAGTTGTGCCATCTTAATTAGGACTTTAATCTTGTATAATGATGATTACGTTTCAATATGAACATGAAGAAACCATGTACGCAAATAATATATTAACAGAATAGAGATACCTATAATGATGGGATATTTTTGTTTTCAAAATCAATTCATTTCCAGAAGAAAATAAAAGAAATTTGAGCAAATTACTTTATGTATTGAATGTGGAAAGATAAAACATTATGAAATAGTAGAATTAACTTTATTTCAATGTAACTTTTGTTCTCCCATATTCGATTTCTCAAATTAACGTTCGAACCAGTATAAGAAAACAGTTGTTGTACCCTTTCAACCATAGACTAGAGGGTAGCAATAGATATAATTATCAAGTGGTGTGGAAAATTGTTCAGTTAGTTCCCCTGAGCTGAGCCACTCTACAGCCTACGCAAATCATGGAATAGCCTATTTAATTTAGATGCTTGTCTGACGGTAGCTGAAACAAAGAACAACCATAAATGTTGCCCAGGAAACGTAATAGGCTATTAAGTAAAAAAATTAGCAGAGAGTGAGGGAAGAATTATGTAGAGACACTTTTCTAATCTATTATCATTAAGAGTGTTTATAGTTTCGCAGATTGTTGAGGCAAAATCAGCTACCACGGTCGCAGAATCAATATCATCACCGTTACTTACAGGAAAATAGTCATAAGTGTCATTTTATGAAGGTCCACTGATTGTACATTGAGTTACTCGGTATTATTCATCAGATTTTCTTCCTTCACAGAATAACGTATATCTGTTATTACTTAAACATGTTGATTTGAAACGGGTTTATGTTTTCTTGAAGGTAGGAACTGAATTTGACTATAAGATTGTTACATGGAATGATTATGTCTAGTAAGAATATCATTATGTAATTTTAAGTCAGGTTTTAATATAACCTGCGCGTCAGGTTGTCGTGTCACCTAGAAATTTCGTCGTCACTACTAGTATTTTCGAGATTAATTAATTTTAGTCTGTTTGTGTACGAATTTTTGAAAATCCACGCCAAACAGCAGTTATACCACAGCTCTGCCCATTTCGTACAGCGAACAATTTGAGCACCAAAATCCCTTTAAAAGGTTTTAGTTGTGGTGTGTTAAGTAGGATTTGAAGTTCTTACGGCTGTCTGGTAGAAGTAAACTTCTTTCCACACTACATGGCCCTACAACCCAGAAGAGAGCCATTTCCGATGGTGTGTTGCATTCAGTAATATTTATTTTCTGGATTAAATCCATCGTTCTTTATATTAAAATTAAACCATGGCTTGTCAAAGGCTGACTCTTCCCCCGTCCCAATTTCTATAGCCCTTTTAAGTCAACTGATTGGAGCTTGACCTAAAGTTATCCAGAAACTGGGATTTGCCCTTCTAGAAGACTCAAAAAAGTAGATTTATATCACGTAAAGACGAGAGTAGAGCCAGTGGCTTCATTTCAATATATGGAATGATGGATTTAGTCCAGAAGGAAGACAATATTGAACCAAAATCTACCGTCAGCCGTCGTTTTCCATCGTATGTATCACTGTGAATGATTGGTGGATATTTAATTTGCATTGTTGTTAGGTGGGACGTAATTTTGCTTGTGTGCTGATTAGAATTTTTACATCGCGTTACAAAATACACGCACATAAAATGGGCTGAAACGACTTTATGTAGTATTTTGGTTCCTGTGACCGTTTATCGCCAATAACCGTATTCAAAGTATTAATTTCCGTATGTTGTTTATGTATTTGTGCTTTGCGGTTTTAATATTGGTACCAGTTACATCAAAAATGAAACGTGCTGTAAAGCAACAGCTGTGAAACGAGAAAACTCAAAGAAAATGCACGTGATGAATTTATTTACTGTTTCATTGGAAACAATAAATAGTCTTCTGTAGAATGTAAAATATATTTATTTATGTATATTAATTTTATATATCTCATATAATATAGCGTCGAATAATATGATTATTTGTGAATAATATTATTATTTCTTTGCGATAAAATTGCTCGTATCAGCTCCATTACACTGTATTTCCAGTGACGTTAAGAGATTGCTAAACTTTGTCAATGTGAGTCACTGCCTTGAAGTGAGGAGGTTATTTTATATTTGCACAGAAGTGCATTATAATTCTGTACGTAACATATTGGTGCCAAAATACTAATGTAAAAATACATTGCTCGTACCACGTCCTCGCACACGTCACTTGCATCAACTATTTTATTTGTAGCACAATGTAAGAACGACATAATAGATTCTAGAACATTCCGTCAGTAGGTTCCTTACAACAAATGTGATTGACTGCGCTTATACGTCATATGTGATAGAACTCCTAGCGAGTTACTAATATCCTTAATATGACCAAATATAAGCTCTATCTCCCACTGCAGACTATCGGCAACTGAAAACACCTTAAAACATCTCGATACAATGGACAATTAGAACTGTCAATCAGTCAGTATAGTGACTGATTACGGACTGGACTACCGGGGTTCGTTCCCCGACAGGGGCAGAGGATTTTGCCTCTAGCCTGTGCGTCCAGACCTGCTCTGAGGCCCACCCAGCCTCCTATCCAATGGGTACCGGGGTCCTTTCCCTGGGGTAAAGCCGACCACTCACCCGGGGTCAAGAATGAATAGGATCTTAAAAATCTAATATTACTATATTTGAAAGGATGTGGTACGTTTGAGAATATACCAGCAGGGAATTAAAATACCATCATTCCTTGTTCGTAGCTAGTGCTGTTGGTGCTTCTCTAACGCCGAGAAAGACATTAACCCTCTAGAAGGCAGTAAACTGGCACGCACTTAATTTGTGCTACGTGTAAAAGGAAACTGGAGTGAATTTTAGGATTGTGCATTGCACATTTATTCTCTGCGTCTCTGTTTCTAGGCCGTACGAACAGTTTACTGACAGCGTAAGCTTAATTTCAGAAGTATAATTTTATCTCTTGCTTTTACGAGCTTGAAACTTAATTTTTCACCCTGACGGAAGGACGGATTAAAGGAATTCGAGAAAGAGGTGATGAAGAGAATAGTTTCGACTAAAAGAGAGAGGGGAAGAAGTAATGTTTCTGGAGAAAATTACACAGTGAGGAGCTTTATAATTTTTATATTATTCAGATAATGAAGGCTAGATGGACGAAGTATGCATAAAAATTGTATCCAGAAAAATCTAAGACAAAAGCTCACTTGGAAGACACTGATGTAGGTGGTACGATAGTGTTAGAATAATTCTGAAACAAGTGGATGCTACGGACGGACGGACTGGCTTAACCTGGTTCAGAATAGGGAGCAGTGACAGGCTTTTGTGAACACGTTATTGACTGTAGATTTCTGTCTTCTGGGTTGTTGCGCCGTGTAGTCTGGTC
>NW_019060253.1:327824-378465 GCF_000696155.1 Zootermopsis nevadensis
ACCAGACTACACGGCGCAACAACCCAGAAGACAGAAATCTTCATACTCACCGCTGTGAAAACCTCAAATCTTACACGTTAATGACTCTTTAGGTTTCATGAAAGGCAGGGAAACAACCACAAACTTCAGAAAGTCTATGCTGCATCTAGTTAGTTATAAAGAACGACACAGAATTAAAGAATTTTGGCAGTGTATTTTACACTGAAGACCGAAGGATTTCATTTAAAACTTTTGCTATAATAGACACTCCCCTCTTAAGCTCAACACGTGCTCCACAGAAACAGTTAGCGGTAGCCATAAAAAGGGTTTTGCTTTGGTGTATTACACATGAAAGCAATGACATTTGATCCTGTTAACTACCCAAATTCTCTTCGAAATGCAGAGAGACGCTTTATTCCAACAGTCTAATAGTCGAGTCACACTGGAATGCTTCGTCCTCTGACAAATCCTAGCTTAGGTGTAAAATCCGCGCGTTGTAGTGGGATAAATGACTGCTTGTCCTAAGGCCTTGCACTCCGACACGTCATGACCCCTAAAGGCTCACATTACCTTACATTCCTCTTCCTTCCTCTTGCTGGCTGTATTTTTTTCCATCTCTCTCAGATATTTGCCGAGTTCGTGGTTGTGTATTTCCCGGGAGGGACCAGGTCCAACTCCCGCCAAGCTAAAAATTCACCAACCTCCACTTACTACACTCAGTCACTCACTCACGTATGCATTAAAGTGCTGCTGTCTCTGTCAGAAGCCGAAGTAGGTGGGAAATGAGTGAAGGGAGAGATTCACACGTCGACTGAGAGAAGAATGAATATACAATGCGGTGCCCAGTAGCGCCATCTTCGGTATACGTAGGGTATCTCTTTATGTGGCTGTTACATTCAGTGGAATGTGAGGTTATGAAAAAGAAGCGGGTGAAGTTGGTACAGAGGGAGAGAGATTATTTCTCCTCTGAATTTTTGTTCTGGAATAAAGCGGCTTAGCTTTATTTCTTCATTTGAATCCTAATTATTTAAACTGTCTCTGTGAATTTAAAATTACGTTTAACAGACGTAGACATAGGATAATTTTTATTGTCCTTAATTTATCAACGGGCATTAATCAAAGATAAGCAATTTATTTTCACAATGCTTTAAGTATAAAATGTAAAATTAATAAGGCGAGAAGCTGAAGTAAGTTTTTATACAGAACTAGTAGAATAAAGAAATAACTTAAGTGTATTGTCGATGGAGCACAATTCATCATCTGCGAAATTTTAGTTTGGAATAGATAAAATATTCTCCCTGCTCTTGTAAGACGTGACTTCTTGTGTTAATAATATAGAAAACAAAACAGATACTTATCTGCGCATTGTGGCTTGAGACCCATTGCAGCGTCTCGTATTGGACATAAAAGGAATTTACTGTTGCATGTGTCTTGGTTTAAAATGCTGTGAACCTTCGAGAAGAAAGTTGCAAAGCCCATTATTATTATCTCATTACAAACATTTATAACAAATCGCTGGATGAAAGTGTGTGCGAAGAATTTAATGCAGTTCTTATCCGGAAGTGTTTTGATTCAAAGGATGTGAAGGCTGACTGACAATCTTGTATGATTTGAGGTTTTCACGGCGATGAGTCCGAAGATGGCTGTCTTCTGGGTTCGAAGAACCCAGAACATAATCAGCTTCATAATTATACGCACCTAACACGATCAGTATACTGAGATCTATCCAATAAATAACATTCATAAGCACGTGACAACAGATTTTCTTCAGTATTCCGTCTCTAATGTTTAATTGTGTAGGGCGATAGGCCTATATACGTGTTCAATGTGGAACACAAGCTGAAATGTTAAGACATTTGGATGCTAGCCAGAGGAATGTCACATAAAGAGAAGATTCAGATGCTACAGGAGGCAAAAGATAACATTCCGGAAACAGAAGCAGATTGAAAAATAACCTCATGCCTCTCCGTTTAAAAACTAGCGCATCGTTAGACTAGAAAATTTCCGCATACCGAGAGTTCTTACATATTAGAGCTCAAAATCAAACCACACATCTGATAGGTAAGATTTGAGGTTTTCACGGCGTTGAGTCTGAAGATGGCTGTCTTCTAGGTTGTAGCCCTGATGATGGAGGCAGCAATTATCTCTGAAACGTCGGTAAATTTCTACCAGACTACACGGCATAACAACCCAGAAGACAGCCATCTTCAGATATCTGTTAGGTAAGATAACGTCGCATGTAGACTACGCATTGAGTTCACAAATCAGAATCGTGTTGGTCTGTAGTAGTCATAAACATGTTTAGATCCCATACGTTTTATTGTTTAGCAATTATAAGAAGTCTATCGGATCATGAATTATTTATTTTGTACATCATATATATAAGGTAATATTAAGCTTAATTTGTATTCATGTAACAAGTGACTTTCTTCCGTATTGCTTTCTTATACGAGTATGCAATTATTTATCTTCAGGGAAAAAATGGGTTTACATTATATTATGTATCCCAGGAAGCCAAACTGCACTTCTTTGAAATCAAATTAGTCCTCTACTCAAGATATACAATCCAGTTTCTTAATTCGTGTATACCATACAGCCTACCGACAAAACAAAGATAATTGTAATTCTTAAAATGGGTGGAGATTCTGAATGGTACTAAGGACTGGAGAATAATTTAGGCTTTTAGAATTAACTAAACTGACCTAAAATGAGAACGGCTCTACAACATTTAGTGTAGGGCCACCATATAAATTTTGAACGAAGATAGTCAGTTGCTACTTGTGGAAACCCCGTGTCAAAGAGATTAATAGGCCAGGTGCGTAACTATTTTATTAAACTTACTTAAGAATTACGCCTCAGTGCTCATAAACTGGATACAATAACGCAAGAGATTCATAAAGTGTACACTTACTTAAGAAAGTTATCACAAGATACAGAGACAAATCATCTCACCCGAAAATTATAATACTTTTATGGACACAAAGTAGGATCCTGAGAAGAAAAGATATAAAAGATAAGATAAACATTTGAGTGTATATTTTCAGTTTAAAAAGGTCTTTAGTTGAATTAACAATCGTGTTGTCACTAGACCCGGGTTCTTAAATTTCATTTTCGTTGTACCATTTCTTATGTTTCTGAGACAGAGTGCTGAAGATTTATTAAATACTTAGTAGACATTTACAGAATACAGTGTTTTCCCCTTTAAACCTTCAGTGGACAGGTAAAAAATTATATACTCTGTTTTAATAGCGAGTCCATGAGCGGCACTATCACAATGTTCATTTGTGGATCCGTGCAGACAACTATATGGACACTACAAAACATATAAATTGAGTGTTGTCATTAGCTGGGTTGGTAAAGCACTGGCCTTTAATTAATGTGTTACACAATATCTTCCATTACAAGTGCAGTCCACGCGGGAACATTTGTACATTGTTCTGAAACTTGGATTCAAATTTACCCCCACAATAGGGTTGAACAAACTGGCTAAACTCTATTGCTACTATAACGGTCCTGTTATTTTTATCTTTTGGAGAGTTTCATGAAAGCAGAATCATCGTTGTTTGCTTTGTGTTCGTCCATCCGTGCACAAATTTCGCCAACAGATTACTACAGGCTACGTTTTTGTATAAAAGCTGATTAAAAGAGTTTAGCAAATTTTTAACAAAAATATCTAAACTAACCCAATATTCTGGACCCATTTTGATACCAGAAAATTTTAATTTAGATCAATATGAGACTTCTAACCTGAAATATTTACAATTTATTAATTATTTTACTTAATTTGGTTAAATTTCACCAGTCCTATGTGTCGCTGTACCAAGGCGTATAAGGTAAATGGAGTTGAACGAAATTCCAAACATTGCTAACCTCGGAAATAAATTAATTTAAGTCGCAAGTTTTACACTTCCACCACTTTTACCGTAAGAAAAGTCCCAGGTACCAACTCAATAGGTCCCAGAGCTGTCTGGACATACCACCTAGCCGGGAATCGAACTCCGGTTAATTTCGTCGCCAGTCGCTTGTTAGCCTCAACTTATATTATTTAGCATGTTCATATTTATATCTGTATATATGTAAAAGAATGGGTATCAACAGCAAATATGCGGGGTGCTTGTAAGGTAAACTCTGTTGAATACAATGCCTAGTATTATGTTTCAAAAGGACATTACAAAGCGTAACACAAGGTCTCCAATCGCAACTGCTGGTCTGTAATCAGTTCAGCAGAGAAAATAAAATGATACCCAGTGTAGGTCTGTGACACACGATATTCCAGGGTGTTGAACACAGGACAGAACGTAGCTCTGTCTTCTTCACTGCAGGAATTCGTAATCAAAAAGGTCCGTGTTGTGATTAACAGAGGCTCACGTAGTGAGTATAGGCCGAGCGAGAAGTGCTGGGACTTGCGCAAAGGAATGATTTTGGTCGTATGAGATGGACCCGTTCGAAGCACGGGCTAGAGGGGTGTCAGCTTCAGTTGGTTTGTAGCTCTAGCTGTGTTTAGTTCGGTGCGTCACCACAGCTGAGGCTGTGCGACCCCCACTTCTACTGAACTCCCCTCTCTTGGCTTACATCGCGCATTCAAATGCCACGACTACTCGCGCGACCTATACAATCAGCGGCGTTCCCGAATCAAACGAGCTACGCAGTGTCTGGGGGTACAGCAACTCCACCCGGCACCAGGGAATATAAATTCAGCATCATGCTATAATTATTTTTTTCGGATTATATTACTGTTTGCCACCTCGCCCTGGATGCTTAAATTTAGTTTTTGATCGACTTGGAATAATAACACTGACGGTATTGTTATTAGCTATGTTGAACCTGTATGGTCTGATACCGTAGCGTTCGATAAAAGTGACCATAATTATAAATTATGTAGAACCGTCTAATAATACCAATAAGTATACCTCAGTACTTGATACTACGCTGATACGTAGCGTACAAATTAATTTATCAAGAAAGAAAGCGATCTTTTATTTCAATTTGACTGAATATGATTTTAAAGGAGTGACATTTTTATCCCAACGTAAGTGGGTCATCAGTATGTTGGTCTCCTGATGCCTGCGAACAGCTGGGAGTAACACATTGTGGCATTTAGCATACACACACACCTGGATGCACTCAGTGGGCTGTCTCATTTGGTTACCTCGTGAACATGAGTTGTTGGCTGGCATGGAAGTTACTAGAAGTTGCCAGGTCTAAACCTACGAACTACGTAAAAAATGTATTTGCGGAATTGTTTTATACAAGAAATGTTTCGAGTCTTTTGTACAGAAATAAGTGTTTGGCTATATTACACTGTCAACAAATCAGTTCAGTCGATATAGCATTATGTAATAAATAATAATATTTTTACTCCAAGACTATCCAAGTGACATTTCAGAGATTAAACTCATGACTTAGTACCGAGGATATTATGTGTTGCTTGGTCAGGTTTATCACACACCTCATGGGGTGGTGATCGATAGGTATCGACCAGTCGTGGAATGTTCAATGCCATTTCGTACAATACGAATCTTACTTTAAGACACCCGAGATTAAAACCAGGGTTTCGCTGTGAGATCCAGCATCCATTGTCTGAGCTATGGCATGGCTATCTAATAAATAATGAAATTCCGTTATTAGATTATTTGCCAACAACAAAGAGCCTATAACAGGCAAACATCAATAAAAATGTACAACACAAATAAGAATGCGTTAAGAACAAAATTAATTAAACAAACTTAAACTGAAACAGATAATCAATGTAGACACTTTCATATATCGAGAAATTGTCTCAAAAGGGAAACAGTTTTTATTGGAATATAAAAGATAAAGATAAAGATATTTATGATTGAAGTCAATTAAATCCAGTTTTCTAACGTGCTGATTCAACAGTTGTGTGTAATATAGCTCTATATTATTTATATTGCGCTTTATGTAGTATTGGTGTCAAAGTGTGGTACAAACTGAATAGCTGTTAACATATATAAGATAAAAAGAAACCGACATGAATGACAAAATAACGTGCGTATTAAAGCACTGTATCACCTGCTTTAACATTCCGTAAATGTACGTTTTGTTTTCAGTATGCTATAGGTTCGCCGTGTAATCGATAAGCAAACAATCATTTCACTGCTTGTTGTAAGTCCTGTTATTTTCGCATACTCAAATTTATAAAGACAAACAAGTATATCATAAAACATTTTGTATGACTCTCAAAATAAGTAGCGAATATTTCTTTAAACAGTCCGTCAGTTACCTTTGTAACGGATATTTTTATGACGTGAAAACTATTTTTTTAATATTATTAAAATTAACATTGTGCTTCAAAGGATTGAGAGAATAATTAAATGAGAAATACAGTATTCTGTTAAAATATTATTCGTCGATTTTTTTACTCTACAAATTTAATGAAAATTAAACGTACAAAACAATTATATTATCTTCTGTTTTATATGGTTCTGATACATGGTATCTTAGTATTACAGAGAAACATCATTCTGTGTAATTATCTAAGCAGTTTAACAGGTCGCATATTTCCACCTTTAAGAGACGAACTAAGTGATGGCTAGTGGGGAGCATTGCACTTTTTGCTTTATGTAATTTCCGTAGCAGTGACGCAGTAGTTAAATTATGGAGTTTTTGGATACCTTTCTGTGGGGCTCAGAGACTGGAAAAAAACATGGGTCTAAAGTGAATTATCGAAAACCCGTCTCCAGAAAGACAGCGAAGGGACTTGGAGAGTCAAATGACGTTTTATAAAAAGGAAATAGAATTTTGTGAAAGAGAATTCTATAGAATTTGGTTAAGTTTGTTTCTTAAGTTTGTGGTCCATATTGATATGTAAGGTGAGAAAATTTGATTTTCTACTGCAAAGAAACAAGGACATAAAGGCAAAGTCCAAGCGAAGTATAAATATCAGAAATTTGTTTAAATAAGATTTTCTTTCGGCCAAGTACTTGAGTTGTCGGATTTATGCTTGAAACTTTGATCTTAGATAGTCTAGTGGTCGTCCTTTGTACCTTTTATATACACACGTATACTCAGTTACAATACACAAACGATCACACAAAGTATCAGAACACTAAATTTAATGTGTCATAGTAGTAGTATAGTATTATCTCTAAAGACATCTAGTTTCCCAGATTTAATTTATATTGTTTATTACTGGCAATCAGAATTTACAAATATAATATCACAATTCATTATTTTATACGTCTGACTTCTTAAACTATTCGGAAAATATTGTCATGTAGAACCAAAATACAATTTCATGCGAGATTTGTTGGTGTCTGGCGATTAATATCTGGAACACACACTTCTGCCTTGTAGTGGTTACCAGCGTTTGAATGAAAAAATCGCCTTAATCTGCAGGGTTAGGATTCCCAGAAACATTTGTAATCCATACAAAACTACAAGGAGTCATAACCCACAATATGGAGTTTCAGGGACTAATTCATTCTGTTCGGTATTTGTGCTTATTTTTAACTAGGGCTCTCTAAATATTTTAAGTGAGTTTTTTTACAATCACTGCATCACTATTAGCATAATAATAATATGAATATAAAAAAATGATTGGCCTTATGTAGCTAAGCCCAGAGGAATTTAAATGTTAAGGGATCAATTACAGAATGCTTTGCGTGTTGTCTTTCACGAAGACGAGCATTACAAGGGATAATGACTAAAAGTACCATTCTGTAGGTTCGCTTTTTGGTGCGTACTAATGAAAACTTCATTGCGAACTGTCTTTGCCCGCCAACACATAACAGTGCCTTAATAACCTAATATGACCGATTTGGATTAAACGCTATATTGTAAACTACACTAAATTGTATTGATAAATTTTTATTTCTGTTTGGTTTATTTAAAGCCCAGATATTATAAATCTTTCGCAGATTTTGATCACACTTGTTTTCAACTTGCGTTATGCCAGGATTACACTGTGTAAGTTTCGTTAACTTAATTCCAACGGTTGTTTTACTTAAAGATAAGGAGGAGCTTCTTATCTTAAATTCCCTGGTAAATTTATGTCAATACGTTACAAGAAACTTCTGTTATATGAATATCATATTTAAGTGTCGTTCACAAAAAATTAAGTATGTATTTATCGATTTGAGCATCGAAATAGCAGGTTATGAAAGATATAATACAGAAGGAATTAGGAAATAGTTGTGAGAAGAAACAGATGGAAGGTCTTAGATGTGAAACGGCCCATTTGAAGTGAAAACGTCTTAAGATGAAACGGAAGAAGTGACAATGAGCGTGCGCACCAAAATCACTTGAAACCTTTATCGTGAGTTGTTACTAATATACATCACCCCCGTCACTAAATTCACAGCGAAATATTAAACACTGAAGGAAAATAACACAAGGACATGTGTGTGTAATGTAAGCTGTAAACGTTCGGTGTGAATATTTCAGAGCTGACCTGTGTTAAACTTACGACACCCAAAGTACTTGTTCATTGTCATCTCCATAGTAACGGAAGACAAGCAAGGCATTCATAGGTATCCGCTGTACCCCGTACAACGTACAAATTGGCACGGTGCTTGTTGAAAGATGCGAGCACAGGGCTGTTTGTCACGACGGGAATGGCTTCGCCTGCAATTTATATACGTATAGGAAGACTGTCGGATAATTTCCGGGCCCTAACAAATTGCTAGTAATGAAAGAACCAACAGATTTATTACCCGGTGATTAAAAAGGATTCATTTCATTATGAAACGTTAATACTTCATCGGAGAGCTTTCTCACAGAGTCTTGGTGTGCCAGGTACACTGTGAAGCACAAGCTATTGTTACAAGGAAGACTATAAGTAAAAGCGAACATTGTTACCTGTGACAGAAATTGTTCTCATTAGTTTTAATTTGTTGAGGTTGTGTGCCAAGTTATGTCAGATTATACGTACCCACATCCCTGGCGAATTTTAAGCATGGAGATAAAATATTCAAAGTTTCGGAGACTGTCTGTACTTCATGTATTTCAACAAAAATGACAAAATTGTATAGTTAGGTTACTTTGGACCTAATATTGCAAGTCCTATTATTTTTGTTTAATGATGCGTGCATGTGTTGCACAGTAATGAATATAAAAACAAATCATCTTCTGACAATGCCACAGTAGTTGAATTCTCTTCCTATATTATTAACTGATCTTGGTGGGTTTTTATAAATTAAGCAATTCGTGTGAAGAACTGTAATCAGATTTACGAGTATTAATAAGTTTAAATTTAAAAGCTGCTATATGTTATATGGTTGATTAATTATTTTCGTGTATATAGCTTTGAGATTTAATTATGGAAAAGTGTGGGGTTTTATTATGGGTATAAATCAGAACTTATTTTCATCTGAAAGGACCGGCGGTGCTTACAGGCTGTGAAACTGTTACAACAGTTGTCGACTACCTCCCACATTTATACACCAACTTCGAAAAATCCAATATTATGATAACAGGTAATGCACCTTTATAGGTGGCAATTCTGGTCATGACTGTAAAAATATTTGTAATGCTTTTTTTATTTGTTTCACTTTATTATGGAGACTATTAGGAAATACGGTCGTTGATCGAAGTTCTGAATTCGTTTTATCATATCTCGTGGAGTTCTTACTACTGCCTTCACAAACGTACGAGTGTTCTACCATCTCAATGGTTTTCGTTCGCCTCAGTTAACGTTCGTCTAGCTAAGGTTCCGTGAAACAACACGCAGAAGAACTATGGCTAATTGGTTTAGCTTTGGAACACCAGACTACAGTCCAGGCATAAGAGATGTAATGAAGCGTATATTAACAGCAATTAGTGGGCGATGGCCACAAGGCACAGATGCTCGGAATTCTAGCCAAGACATTCATACTGCGCCATACATAGCATTTACAGTTCTGTGTGGGTCCAGTGTAGCACCTTAATTTACCCCTTAGTGGCCCCACAGAAATTATTCTTTTCCATGTAACCTACTTCTGATATAGAGTACATTTTGACAAGGACCACATTTAGCAGACGTGCCCCGCAGACTAGGAATAATTTTTTTATATCTGAAGTTCAAACGCCATTTACATATTTGTCAGTTATCTTGCCAGTTATGACAATTTGATGGACATGCTTCACAAGTAGTTTTAGTAAAGGTGTGAAAAATTTAAAACATATTTCAAATTAATTTAATGTTGTCGTAATCGTTCACCTGTTGGGACCTTTGTTTCATCTGACCTATAATAAGCCTCGTTATAACTAACGAGGAATCAGATGTGGTCTTGCTCACAACGTAGGTTAATTGTGGAAATTGTTTTAAATATTAACACGAACTTAAGGGCATATTTCTGATACCACGTCTTATGCCATTACCTTTTATTATTTTTAGATTATAATCAGTTAAAAAGAATCACGAATTTCGGAAAATGAATGGTCAAAATCAGAATTATTTTGTAGACCAATATATCAGGTGACAATATGAAAACCATTGATATTTTAGCAGAAATTTTTACATTCTATTCATATTATGTAGTAAAACACGATTCATGTTTGCTCGCGCTCTGTTTAAATGAACATGGTCCTCGTGGAAAACGTTCAAGTGGCGTAACACGTAGCACAGTTTTTTTTTTTGTTTGTTTGTTTTTTTGTTCATCTGTGACGTGTTTCAGGGGGAATGAGATAATGTCATGGAAGGGGCAAAGGGAAGGGAGTGAGGGGTTAGGATTTGAAGCAAATCATTCCCTTTAAATGTCAACAGAATCTATACATTAGTGATCTGATGATGACCAACAGCAACATGAAGTATTTGCTGAATTCCAAGCAAGAAATTCAGACTTCTGTAAAACAAAATACAGACCTGGTTATGTAGACATGTAGAAAGTTTGATCTCCCAGTATAAATTTACCTGTTATTTCTTCATTAAGCAAATATTATACTCAAATATCATACTGTCAAAATACATGTTGTATGTTAGTGTATACGGATTTGTAACCAGTCTTGGAAATAATAGCATTAATAGGCCTAGTAACACTTTATACTTACTTGTGATGATATGAAATTGATTTCGTAAAAATAAATAAAAGTTACCTTTTTCTCATACATAAATAAAGGTATTTGCTTTGTTAAAAAATAATATAGAAAATATTGGAATAAATTTTTAGTGTTTATGTGCCAACGTCTTTTCAGGTACAGCCAACTAACGGTGAATATCTGTGGTCAGCTTGTCTGCATTCAACATGCTTCGTTTTAATTACCAGAAAGAGGATTAGTTCAATTATACGGGTTGTGTTTCATGTACTGGATCGTGCTTCAGTCTATGCGAACACACACAAACCTTTCCACACAGATTGATCTTAATTAGAAGAGCAGTGGCTGTATAATTATCGTTAGCTGCCCTATGTAGCATTCTGTGGTTGTACCCTGCTCTTCTGCTCACTTGAAAATTCAAAAATTTCCATCATATTTATCGTACATCTACGCAACATAACGATATTTCTCTCTTCCTCTGCTTTGCGCCCCCATGAGTGATGTGATACATATTGGTTTAGGAAATTGCGTTAAGACATAAGTTACTTTTACTTCTGAACTTGAAGACAATTAAATATTTACCGGTGTCCAGTGGGGGTAAAGCGCGGCCGGGGCGTGAGGCTAACCACTCACCCCCATCTAGTGCCGAGGTCAAGAATGAGTAGGAGCTATATATCTACACCCCCCAAGCGCCTTCATGGCGTATAATGGGACAGCTTTAATTTTTTTACTTTACTTAAATAATATGAGCCGGGATAGCTCAGCCAGTATAGTGACTAGCTACGGGCTGAACGACCGGGGTTCGATTCCCGACGGGGCAGAGGATTTTTCCTCTAGCCTCTGCGTCCAGACCGGCTCTGGGGCCCGCCCAGCCTCCTCTACAATGGGTACCGGGATCCTTTCCCGGGGATAAAGCCGACCGGGGCGTGATGCTGACCACTCACCCCCATCTAGTGCCGAGGTCAAGAATGAGTAGGAGCTATATATCTACACCCCCCAAGCGCCTTCATGGCGTATAATGGGACAAACTTTACTTTTTTTACTTAAATAGTAATATGATATAATTTTCAACGTTTCAGAAAAGTCCCTACGCCATGAAATTGGACTGATAGGTAGATGGATAAATGAAGAGCTAGAAAGGTTGTTTGTAAACTGGTGGAATTTTTTTACTGACCCTTCAGTAAACGGATAAATTTCATTATTGTATGTTTGCCAAAATAGAAGCTAGTTTTTACACGAATTACTTTAAATTTCTTGTATTAAGTGTGCTTTACGTAATTTGTCCATTGCGTGATACAGGTATTTTTGTGTTAAGTTTCTTTGATGTGTATCATAAGGGCGTGGAACTAAATTGAAAAGTCTTGAGGACTTTATGGAAAATCTTCATTAAAGAGGTGTTTACCTCATGTCTTGAGGTATGTATTAAAGGGGATGGGGGTTGAAAAATGTTATTGTAGTTGGTGAGATTTGAGATTCTCACGGAGGCGAGTATTTAGATTGCTGTCTTCTGGGTTGTTTCGCCGTGTAGTCTGGTAGAAGACTACCGGCGTTTCAGAGATATTTGCTGCCTCCATTGTCAGGGCGCTGAGGGATCCCCGCTTTCGAGAATGGAAACAGCTGGATCTTGAATGCAAACTCTGTATCGCTGTTCTTACCTACACACACATTTGACATAAACCTGTGATGCAGGGAAAAATTAGTTGTAGTTTATAAATAATGTTTTAAACTTCAGTGTTTTTGTATCTGAGTTATAGTTTTGTCTTTAAGTTGCCTATTTATAGTTAGCGTAATTTTCAGCTTTGCTTTTTTTCTTTTGGTCTAAACGTCGTTGCATATGTAAGTAAAAATTGATTGTCATCATTTAGCGAAGATAATGTTCTGCTATTACAGGCCACTGCACACTTAATTTACAGTCCTGCTCGAACATGGGTGTTCCTTGTTGTTCTGCGTGTTGGCCTGTGCTGACAGTCTGGTTGTGATGTTAAAATGTTTTTATGCCGTAGAAAATAAAAAAAAAATACTTACTTTTACATATTTCTTTCTGACACAACTCGATTTTGCATTCAACATTATATCAGCTGTACACAACTGTCTTTAATTCGCGCTGCCAACCCAGATAAAATTTATCATATATCCATCCGCTAAATGTTGTAGAATTGCAATCACGTGCAGACTTTCTGAGCACTCTGTAGAATTGGGTAATCTATATGGAGTATTACTTCGTGTGTAAGAGACTTATTATATCATCATAATTTCTTTGTATCATGGTCCAGGGCTCTTAATCCGTGTAAGAAAAGAGGAAAACTTCAGCTAGTATCCGGCCTCTTAGTTTTGCATTAAGGCCATGGGTCGACCATTATTTTTAAGCAACACGATAACGCTGTGCCAGACTGACAGGTGATTCACGCTACAGATCTGAACCAATGCCATGAACTGGCCAAGATACAAATGTATTGTTCTCTTGAGAAATTATGACACTTTCCCTGCTGTCTGACTTGTTGTTTGAGGATAAGAAGACGGTAAAATATTATTTGCTTAAGTTTGTTTTAGGCTTTCCGTAAACATTTGGCTCTCATCCACTTGCAGTATTTTGTCTTTCGTTTTAATTGTGTGGCAGCGATCCACTTGGCTTAGAAATTGACTACAGTTTTTGTGTATATATTGCCGGCAGGTGACACTATAATGATTCATTTTCGAACGTGGTCGAGTGTAACGTTCGTCTTTGATAATAATTCACGTAAGTAACATCTTTTACTTGTCAGCTGTTAGGTTATATGTAAATAACACCGTTGTCATAAATTTTAGTGAAAAGTAGGTAATATGCTGAAAAAAACATTGGTATTTACTCCTTATTTGGGAGGGGAAGATGCATTATTTTAGACCGTAATTATAACAGTGAGAAGAGGAATAATTTGATTATACTTTTTTAATTTATATATATATATATATATATCTGTTTCAAGTAATGCAGTCTCATCAACTTTAAGTTGGACGCAAGCTGTTTTGTATAAAATTCTAACATTGTAAGTGTAAACAATGTGAATATAGCAGATGAAGAAAACGTGAGACAAAAATTATAAAATATTTTGAAAATGAACCAAATATATTTCTTAGTGACGCAGAATTTTATCATATCCATGTTCTCATGTCAAACTCTTATGTATATGAAAGCTTCTATATATGAGCGAGCCCTTTCTTAAGTTACAGAAAATATTAACTTCCCTTGGAAATCTAAGAGAAATACGTGTGTTGGAAGTAATGAAAATAAATTAATTGTAATATTTAGTTAAGAAAATTTCGAATTCTTGGTGCCAGAAAATTACAAGGTTGTGTAAATTATCTGTAACTGACGTAAGAATCTTTTGCCAAATATAACCAAGTTCCAGATCTGCTATATACCTTATCTGCGGTTTGTGGAAGAAACATTTCCAACAGTCTCTATGCATTTGCCTCACAGCTATCAAACATTCCGAGCAGTTCATAACGATTCGTTTAACGTTTCCAAATAGCTTACTAAACATCATTCAAAATTATTGTGTTTAAATTAGCCTTTATTTAAATAAATATAATTAGTGTTTGAAATTTTTACAAGATTCAAATTATCTTAGAATCGCATAAAGAGTTAGTCAATTAGAACTGAAGGTACAATCTCTTTAGGATCTTAAGGTACAGTAACTTCTCTCTATGCCTCTATCAAGCAGTCTGACATTACGAGTACTTTCAGGTGTTCTGGGTAGCCTCATATTTCCTTTGGATGTTGGAGATAAATAAGTCGCTAAAAATACGTCAGACGCGAAGCGTATTCAAACTCGGTAATTTCAAAGTGTTGACATGATAAGTTAAATTATTATACGTAACTTTACTGTGTTTTGCACAGGCACTACAGTCCTACATTCTGTGTTGTCCAATAACCCAGCAACTTTTCGCGAGTTTCAGAGGAATTCTGATGACTACCGTAATGATTTTTTAAAAAAATTATCACGTCGTACTGTGAGCCTAATAAATCCATAATCTGTATTTACACACCTTGCATTGTCTGAAAGGGGGTTTGTTCACGTATTCAAAGTGCTTCTTGGCAAATTTAGACCACTGTGTGTCGTCACTTCCATGTCATGAGCAGTCCAGCGAGAAAGAGAAATTAATATTGTAGCTCGCTTCCTCGTTTACTGCTCTCTTGGCGTCGAGATGTTGTAGGGTGGCCTCATTTAATTTCTCGGGTGTGATTACGTAGTTGTATGGTAACATCCCCTGTGCCACAGTCCTTCAAATAGACTAAGTTTGTATGATTTGTATGCAAACAAAAGAACGCCATTGAAAGAATATGCAGTAATTATGAAATATTGCTTGTAGCTTAATTTATCTGGCATTAAATGCATTGCTTATATCTACTAATATGAAAAAATGATTGTGAATCCTGTAGAAGGAAGTGACCTTGGTTTGATTTAAAGTGTAATCTCAATATTCTCCAGGAGGGACTGAGAAAACCGTGAAGCGTTAGGTTAATCCGAATTAAGACCGAGAATGGAACACGATACTACATAATACGAAACAGAAGAAACAACCACATGTTCTCTAGGTTTATGTCAATTGCTTTAGAATTGCGCGCTATTTGCGAAGTTTAGTTTGTTACCAGTGATTTTGGTATTCGATTTGATTTATATGTCATTGCTTCAGATATGTCTACATACATAGATGTTTGGGGACAATGTTGTATTATTTTCAGTCCTTGGTAGATTTAATTATTTTCAAATAAAACTGCTTACAGTAACTTACGCATTAAATCCAATAGACACACATCATTTCATTGCGTTACAATGAAAATTTTAATAGATTTTTAGTTGCAACATTTTTCACATTCCGGGCTATATTTCACTGTGGCAGTACTGTCATAAATACGCCAAGACAGTTATGAAGCTTATAAATTGTCAGCAGCTCTCAGCGTTATCAATTTAATAAGTGCCGTTTATGTATAGAAGAGTTATGTTAATAATTACACGTGCTATTTCCTGTAACTTGTTACAAAATCCACTGGGTCCAAACACTTGAACCCTTACATTCAATAATAACCACAACAGTTTCCTACAGCCACAGCGTTTAGGGTGTGACACGAACGAACAACAAACGATGCCAGAAGTAACCGAAGTTTACGGTTTGGAGGCCGAAGACAGATGGCCACATGAAATGAAACTGGGTGGAATAAGGCACTGCGCTTCGAAGATTGGTAGAAATGAGTACCGTGGCCAAGAAAATAAAAATGGATAAATGTAGATACGCCTGTGGAAAAGAGAAAGCAGGCTGTTCTAGAAAGAAGACAAACTAGCCATTTCGGTTCTCTTTCGGAACGGAAAGTAAAAAGCTTGTTGGAGCGGTGTTCTGAGTTGTATGGACAAACGTCTCTCAGACCACCAAAGAAAGGGGTAGAGCAGTAAGAAAGGGTAGAAAACCCAAAGGAATTATGTGGAAGAGAGAGAGAGAGAATGATGAAGGTAGACCCACAATGCACGGGTGTGATCGCACTGCCTTATCAAATGTCACCTTTAATCCTGACCCTACGTTAATCTTCTTTAGGGGCAGACCGACCTAGGCGATATTTTCTGGCGGTGTCGAGTGAACAGAAGGTAGAAATTAAAGGGGAACTAACTAAAAGTATCGAAATTTTCTTCTCAAGTTTTCAGGTACGTGATTTTAAACGAGTAAATATATTCGTATGATTTGATGTGTTCAGAGTGGTGAGTATGAAGATTTCTGTCTTCTGGGTTGTTGCGCTGTGTAGTCTGGTCGATGTTAACCAACGTTTCAGAGGTCATACTGCCTCCGTCATCAGGGCGATGAAGATTTCTGTCTTCTGGGTTGTTGCGCTGTGTAGTCTGGTCGATGTTTTCCAACGTTTCAGAGGTCATACTGCCTCCGTCATCAGAGTATGAAGATTTCTTCTGTCTTCTGGGTTGTTGCGCTGTGTAGTCTGGTAGATGTTTACCAACGTTTCAGAGGTCATACTGCCTCCGTCATCAGGGCGACGAATCTTCAGTGCATATATTCCTTTGTATTACGTCGGTAATAAATCATAAATATGAGCGCAAAAAACTTTCAGAACTTGACAGTTGTTCACGAACACGCTACATAGTTTCTTATAAACTGATTTTCTAATTTTGTTAGTTTTGCGATGCACTTTCGACGTTCATAAACTAATTTATAAGCGAGCAGTTACATCAGAAACAGTAATTATGTATGAAGATTTCTGTCTTCTGGGTTGCTGTGCTGTGTAGTCTGGTCGAACGTTAACCAACGTTTCTGAGGTCACACTGCCTCCGTCATCAGGGCGATTTATCGCCCCCTCAGAAACGTTGGTAAACATCGACCAAACTACACAGCGCAACAAACCCAGAAGACAGAAATCTTCATACTCACCGCTGCGAAAACCTCAAATCTTACACAGTAATTATGTATTTCGCTCCACATATCGATACACCAAAACCTATATTAACCCACGCAAACAAAAGAATAAGGAATTTCCCAACCCTATGCCCGCTTGTATGATGATTGTATGAAATTAAATGAATAGCAAATTTCTTCAGCCACGTATATAATGATAGAATTAAATGTAATAATGTATTTATTTATGTTACGAGTAATTTGCTATTTGTGTTTCATTTATTATGACCAGACATCTAGTCTAACCTAACCAGCCAATAAGAAATGCCTGCAATTTTTCTGTCTGCTGGTATTTCTTGTCGATTGACTGTACCCTCGATTTTATCACGAGAGAGTCCTCGCTGGTTCCAGAACGATTCGCAAGAGCTGACTGGAGAAGCGATCCAATACAAACAGACTTCTAATGACAGCGAACGCTGTTGACATAAAGACGAAGATGGACCTACCTGCATACACAATGTGACCAAACACACTTCATTATCATATACAGGACATTTTGACACTAAATTTGCCTTAGTGTGTTATATGCTGCTGACAATGTGTACACACAAGAAACCATCTCTTCACTTCTCTAGTTAATGTACCTGAATTAGTTTAATTAAGAGCTGTTTGCTTTTCGGTAAGTAGTGTATGCATCGTATAATTTCTGTTGCTTTCATTCGCTTCGATAACACCGCTCAGCATGTTCAGAAAGCAACTCGAATGGCAATTGTTGAAAACAAGAATAACAGAGCTCCATGTTTATGTTTTAAATAAACATTGGCTTACTACCTGAGACAACGAATCTTGAAGACACAGTGAAAACCCCTTGCTCGGGGAGTTAGTGAGACTGTACTTCACTACACACGTCGCTCATGCTATTAATTTCAAATACTTGCTGATGTAATATTTCTAATGAGTAACAAAAATTACCCTTTGTATTTGTTTGGTAATCCCAAACCATACACTTTTTGTATAATCTGTTTATTTATGATTTATTTAATGACGCTGTAAATCGGATATAAACAAATGAGTATACGATTAATATAAATCCAAACCTAATTATAACTAGATATAATTAATATTAAAAATGTTACCGCAATTTTATAAACGCAACATCTAATAATAGCAGGCATTTATTTCGTTTAAACAGCGGTGAGGAATGTTAACTACACAATGAAAAAATATTAAAATTACAGCGCGTACTGGAAAAACGAACCATATGCTTAATCATTCCAATCAATTGAAACTAGCTAGAATTTTTTTATCACGCAAAGCTGATATTTATATTTGATTTTTAGAGCTGAAATTATTTCTCTGCGGTTTTTGGTTCATTGTCAGTAACAGACTGACATTTCCCCTGCCCTTTCATTTTTATTTTACCCCTGTTCACAAGTCAATTATTTACAGTGGACAGAGCGGAGTGTCGGAAATAGGCAGTAGGAGTCCACCTCGCTTATCTAACGGACCATTTCATGACAGTGGCATGGACCAATGGCAGAGGAGAACTAAACCATGCTAAGTGCTTTCAGAAACCACTCGGACACTCACTGCCCTGTTTCAGTATGTGGCCGGCCGTCTGTGTCAATGAATGTTCTCCGGATACATAGCAGGTGTGCTGACCAATCAAGCATTCATTTGACTTTTATTAGTCTGACAATTCTTATCAGGTGCAATCTGCTATAAAAATACGGAGCAGGTTTTAAAATATCATTTAAAAGAAATTCTTTGGCAGCTTGAAGCACAAAAGTGACATCATCGGGTGTAATAATGGTGATGTAGACTGGCCTTTGGATTATGTTGCCAAGAAAGACTGCCCACAAAACATGTGACAATTCATTGGGTAGAAAAATATTTCAGCAAGGAATATTCTGTTCTCAAAGGACCAGTAATACCGAATGTTAGCCGAATACTTGGCACATCTTCGTATTCGGATTGTCCCGTGTTCAAATCCGGTCTCAAGGCAGATTATTCTGACAGGCGCGGTTTTTCTCAGTCATATCAGGTTTTTAACTTAAATTACGCTACGAACGCTTCCTTCCATATCCTTTCCATTTAATTATTATTCATCCTGTAATTCGACACTATATAGTCTGAAGGTAAAGTAAAATGAACGTAAAGACATCGGTAGATCATGCCCGTGGTTCGACTCTTGGCAGGTGGAATTTTATTTCTTCTTTACGCTTTGCCTAGAATGGTTCTGTGGATAGACGAACGGATGGAGAGGTTTTAGTAGGTTAGGGTAGGGTTGAAAACTGACCTAGAATCTACAAGATAGTCAGACGAAGACGTTGATATTCGAAACATAACTTTCACATTTATTTTTCATATTTAGACATATTTAGACATTTAGATTTGTTTCATGATGTGAAAATATACCTTATCTAACATATGCCTGATACCCCCAGCGAATACATGGTCATTGAAATAATGCATTAGTATTATTCCAACAAGCTCTGCTCTGCTGTAGACGCAGTATCGTAAATTAGAAATTAAAGTCTCTGCTGGGAATCGATCTCCTACCATTCATATTGTAAAATACAATATTATTTGGCCCATATTCTGTAACTCAATAATATGATTTATCACGTGTTTACATTCATATTAAGCTTAACTAAGAATACTACGTTACAATATGTTTTTGAGACATAGTAAAACATGAATTGTTTACTTGCGATTCAGTAATATTTTGCTGATTTTTTCACTATTATTGAAGCTGAAAAATGTTATATATTTTAAACGTTTTCCTCCTTACTTGCTGATCACAGCCTCCACTACGATGTGGCTGGTAAGGATTGTTGGGTCTTCGGGATCTCTCAGGGTACTTTGCTCAGCTCAGCTAGTCGGTATGCATCGACTCACTCTCATTCGGTGTCACGGCCAGTTCGTAACAGCCAGATTGAACACTCGGATCGTTTGGAAGTAACACACAATTTATTTAGGACCTGCGTGATCGTTGATCTACATACGCTGGTCCCACGACACGCAGTCCAATTTTTGATATTTTACACTTCGTTAGATTTCACAAATCTCTCAAATGCACAGCCACACACTGACTTCTCAATTACCTCCTTTCTTAATACTGTAACTTTTAATGTAATGTAATGTAATCTCGCAATGTAAATTTGCAATAATCTGGCAATCTAATCTTGAATAATCCTCTGCGGGCAAAATAACCCCTTTTTATACCGTAAGCACCCTTAAGGCTCGACAACCAATATTTCCAGCTTTGCCCAAAAGGAAATGTAAATTAACTCCTATATGTGTGGGTCCAGGTTCGGTTCGAAGGACCTCCCCTTTCCCACCAATCCTCTGGGATTCCCTCCCACACTCTTAATTCTAAAGGGCATCTCTAACCCACTTAGGCTAAGAGCAGGTAATTCAGGTACAAGACAATTTCAAATTCCGGAAATTCCTAAAACCTCTGCGTTCCCACGTACCTCAGGTACTCCTACTTCACTTAGTATCGGCTATCCATTTCCGATCCGAAGCTTACAATATTCCAGAATATAAATGAAGAACAAAAGAATCATAAACTAACAAAAGAAAAGCAGGACAACAAGTGGATAATATAAAACCTCATAACCTAGCACATAAAAGTTGGGTTTCTTACACGTATATAATTAACATACACCAGTACAGGGATTGATGAGCGGTTACACTATATCTCGGAGCGTCTTTTTTGGCACACATATGTACGAATGTAGTTAATGAAGAGACAATTTTAACTTCTATTTCTAAGTTGCATTTTCTGTTAACAATACTTCCCGGGTTTTTTCTTCGTCATTTATATTTAAGAATAAGAATTCTTTTACATCAAAAATAAGACAGAGACGGAATTGTTCCTCACGCCGAATTCTTTTTTATTCCTTAGCAAAGAGGAAAAGGACGATTTGAATCCAATTGTGGCGAAAAGAGAGAACTATTACTGATGGGCCCAATGTCAGTCACTGAGGCAGACGGACGATGGAAACCTCACCCCCCCCCCCAATTCTTTCTACCTGCAGATCCATTGGATGGATTACTGTTCAAGAAAGAATCGAAACTCTTTTGAAATGAATCATGGGATAAGAAACGAAGAGCGAATAGCTCACAGGAGACATCTTCTAGAATTGAGTTGACTTTAGAAGCGAACTTTTAACTCGGCAATTCAGCGACGCGTAGAACCGATTTCTCTGTCACAGATGCTATTCCGCATACCATGTTCACGCAAGACTCGTGAAGCCAAGACCTTTAACGAAACAAGATCACATTTTTAAAGTTTTTTTTCAGTTTGCATTATTTTAATGTGAAATTACCTGCTACAAATACAAACATGAGACATGTGTTTTTCACGACGACGAGATTGAAGATGGCTATCTTCTGGGATGTTGCGCCAGAAGACAACCATCTTTATACTCGCCACAGCGAGAACCTTAAATGTCACTTCTACTGAACGTACATGTGTTAATCGGAAACCCACCCCCCCCTCCCTGAATAACCTTTTATATCATGGATGTTTAGGTTTTTGCATGGCAAGTGCTAGTTTCATATTTTCAGGACTTCCCTAATTATTCTATGTGTACTGATAGAGGTGTATCGCTGTAAGAAAACACACGACATTTTGTGAACAGAAGTTGAAAATGCGTTGTACTCATAAGTCAGATACTGCATCTGTATGCACGAAACTGAAGCCAATGTCCAAACTTCTAGTAATTTACATATCTGTTTGTAAATGACACGTGCAACTGTGTAAGCTGTCTTATTATTATTCTTGCATCTTTAAAAATATTGGCCCTTTAACCGTTATCCTACAGTCGCCATTATCAGATCACTGTTTGTTCCACTGAGTTTGCCTCTAACACTCATCACGTCCAGAAACGTGTTCTGTCATGATTTATGACTTCTTCCTAAACTTTTCCAGATGTTGAATACCTTTCTAGTGATCCTATCCCGTGTCTGATATATAATAGACATTGATTCCGATGTTAAAGTGATTTCATGCCAGTTCAGCTGTGGATCACAGCGGTCAATCCGTTTCGTAAATCCAAGACATTCAGCTTTTTTTTATTCCTTTCTAGACGTCTCGAAAGAGATTGTTACAGTCGTGAGAGAGCAGACAGTTCAGAGTAAGGAAAAATCTTCTAGCCCAGAGATATTTCAAGTAGCAAAATGCTGTTTCATTCAGCGAGGAATGAAACATAAAATTATATTTTGTTTGTTATAAATATATTCCGAAATGTATGTACAGGAATAAAAGACATTTATTATTTATAACTCATATTACATTTAGATGTATATAGTTTTTGTGAATTTCTACAAAATTTATTTTGGTTCAGGTTAATAAAATGAAATTTAGTCAATTTCATTGCTATGAGGAGTATTGAATTTTAGTGAAAATTCAAGGTGTCATTATGATTATAAATATTACTGTCTTCTGGGATGTTGTACCGTCAAGTCTGCTTCCATCATCACCCTGATGATGGAAGCAGTAAGTAACTGTGAAAAGTTGTTCAGTTTCTGCGAGATTACATCGCGCAACACCCCAGCAGAGAGTCATCTTCTGTCATGGTCCTGTCATGCCCAAAAGTAATCACAAATCCGATCTAGGACCCCCAGTGGAATAATGCTTGTTATGAGCTTACAGAACAGCTTTAAAAACTTTTCTGAACATGCCACAACTACCCTCCCATTGTGCCAACTTTTAATCCTCTCATCGACACAGACGTTAGTGGAGACAGCTACGATTCAGAACCAACAGAAAGTGATTGTTCGTACCAAGACTGAATTTTCCTCTCCCCATCATAGATTTTTTTAAATACTGACGTTATAATGTAATATTAGTAGACCTGTTAGAAATTGTTACAACATTTGCAGATGGAGGCAGTTTTGTATTGTCTTCAATTTTGTTAATCAGATACTCAATTCTATGGAATTACAGCCAGATCTTAAATCTCAGGATATTGATTCTTGTATCGGTAATTCTAGTCTAGGAGTCCTACCAAAATGTCTGTAGATCAAGCCAACGAAAAGTTGGGACCCGCAGTGCTCAGGCACTTGAAGAACGGGTCGTTCCCAGTATCCCAGTATCGGTAATTAATTCAGAAAAATTAATTAATCTTTCACTTTGTAATACAAGTTTATATTATTAGTACGTTACCGCTTTATCGAATTCTAAGCTTTAGCTCTCTAGAGAATTATCTGCTAGCGTTTCGATACATTTTCGCCAGTTGGCAGAACTTCTTGGACGGGAGTTTCGACACGTCATAAAACCTCTACTTACACAATACGGCACAACACCGAAAAAAGAACGCAGACACACATCTAGAATCTAGTGGGGTTTTATCCCGCAATCTTAGCGTTCGAGCGCCGAAGACCCACCTTTGAGACCACGCCACAGATGAAACCTCTGAGGATAGAATGAATTATAATGTGCTACTTGGTTCGGTCAGTTGCAATTTTTATGTAGTGGTGGTATATGAGTAGGGCAGTGGTGGAATGGTGATTAGCAGGGGGTAATCAAAGAATCTCACTTGTCATCTGGGGTTGAACCGCGGTGAGAAGCCAGCTTTCTGAACGGTTTGTAGTACTCATTTATCAAAATATCAAAATTCATAACGCCTGCAGGTGACACATAGCCGCTAATCAACGTTAAGATATATTGCTTAGAATACCTACAAGAATAGTAACAGAGAAAACTTTGGATATTCTGCTGTCAGAAGACGTGTTCCTGAACTCTGAAGTTCTAACGTATGCCTTTGCTGGTCCTGAGTAAAATCTCATAGGCGTCTAGACATTAGAGTATTCAAGGTACTGAGCTGTCTCTACAGAATGATACAGATAGGCGTACATATTTTATTATAGTTTATATACAAGAGCAATTTTGTGATACGCCTAATCAGCGCTAACATTATATCGTTAAATGCAAATGGGATTCAACCATGATTTCTGGAAGAAACTTGCAGTGTTTAATTTCATTCAAATGTTTCTCTCTGAGATGAGGCCTGCAAGGACTGTGAATCAATAGTTATAGGCGTACAATATAGTTCTCCAGATATGTTTATAATTCCTGTAATGAACGTGATTGATGTCTTATATAACCTCAGAATTTCGCACCTTAACTATAATTGTTAATATATTAAAATATCCATAAAGAATTTGTTTTTATGTTTATAACCTTGTCAACTGATCTATATATTGAATAATCTACGCGTTGTTTTCTTTGAGTTGTAGAAAGAATTTTTTTGTGTTAGTAATTTACAAGAACTTCAGTCACAAAAGGTTTTAGTCGTAATTAAGTGCGCTCATTAAACTTATTATTTTTCCTGGACTGAATTACGTTCTTTTGGAGTATTAGAATGGCAGATTTAACACTTTCAAATTAAATTTGCAATTTAACATTCGTAATGAATATCCGCTAAATACATTTAATATCCGGCAGGAGATAAATTGTTTGTTTTTCTCATTACACCTCAGCATGGCTAATTTAAAATAGAGTGTATTTTATTTCAGTTCTTTCAAAATTCGTTCCTGTTAAAATTGTAAGAGAGATAATATTCCATCCTCATTGTTATTCACACCACGTCTGGAGTGTGGACATGTGTATAATTCTGTATGATGTTATTGTAACACAATTTTGCAACTCTGCATATTTCCATATACCTGCTCTTTTGTGAAAAGGCTGTTCGGATAGATTTCACTGTAAATACATTGTCGTGCTCATTAAAGTTTTCCGGACATCTGATGATAGCGGATCTTGTAAAGAATGCCTCGTGGCTGTATACCTGTTTAGTAAGGCGCTTGCCGGATGTGTTTAACAAATAGAAAACGTAACTTTAGTTCTCGTTACTAGGAAGTCATTTGTTGCGCTTATAAAAAAAACATCCAGAAAGAGGATATTGTAGCCAGTTCGACTTTGAATAGCCTGTAACTATCAAATGTTTGTAAGACACGAATTACAAACCCAATTTAACGCAAGAGACTGAGTGGTACTTCGAAAATTTTAACAAGAATGTTGTAGGTCTTCGTGTTCAGATAATATATGTATGTTATTATTGTTTTAATTATTCAATTTATAATTGTTTCTTCCGTGTCCTACTTAAAACCTAAGTCGATTTAACTTGCGAGTACTAAACTTCGATTCTCAACCAAATAGAATAAGACAGATTAACGATTGTTGAACAGCTGCAGATGATAACATTTAAACGTAAGAGAGGTAGGTTAGTAACAGAAGGGCGAAAAGAAATTACGCGATGATGAGCCTAATACATTGTATATTTTATCAAAGACTTATAACATTAAAGGTTATCCAAAGGGCGGTATATGTGTGACAAGAAAATGCTAGAGTTATTTTAATAAAATAACCGGAAAGGATAAGAACACTTATAACACCTGGATGTAAATGTGGGTATAATATTAAAATGGATCCGAAAGAATAGAGAATGAGTGTGGATTCACCTGGCACAAGATAGATCCTGGTTGCTCTTCAGATTAAGATAATGTTACTTCGGTTTCCATGAGAGCCAAGATATTTGTGACTAGCTGTTGCCCTGAGCTCCAAATGATTCTATCTATTAAGTTAATATTAACTGCCGACTGTTAAGGGATCTGTTTTAGAGTGAACGAAAATAAATATGCGCAGTTACGAGGTTGTTGACATCAGTTTCTTTTCCGTGTCAAAGGTTTGGACGTACGTAATTACATACATATTTGTCGCCAAAGTGTTTACTTCCAGTTTGACGACTGTCAGCAAATATTCCCTTTCAGAAATCACAGTGAACAGCCTGTTCAAAGCATCCTGTAGCATTGGCTGGATATATAATTTTGTTAATGAAAGGCCATGAAGTATAGTAGACACTTTCTCAAATAAGGAACGTGGTATGGAGATAATCTTTCTGCAGATTCGTAAGTAGCAGATGGAGTTGGTTAAAGGAAATTGGTCAGAATGACACCAATCATCCAGTACTGCAACAAATGTTTGCTTACAAAATACTGTATCAAGCTCCGACTTATTTTTACTTGTCCACATTCTGGAAGATCGCGTTAGACTGAAAACGTTTTTGTAAACACGTCCACACTTGAAAATATCGTATCTTGCTTTCCATTTGCAATGATAAACAATAAACATGGAATATTTGTTTTTATAAACTGCTTGAAAATACGGACGATACTCGAGAAGAAAAAAACTTGTTTGCAAACTGTTTTACAACAATGTTTGTAAGTGTATAACTTAAGCTACTGGATCGCTTTTATGTTGCCTCTCACTGTGTTTATTCATGTTTGATCATTCAATGATTCCACACCTTTATACCTAAAACTGATGAATAGCGTACATATTTAGAATTACATAACGTTGAACTGAGTTAACAGAATTTCGTTTTTATGTTACTTGCTTTATAGATGTTTATTATTGTTTTAAATATAATTGAATACGGAAACACATTCCATTTACCATCAGTTCACAAATTACGCATTTCAGAACAACATTTCATAAATTTTGAGAGCTTAAATATGCGTAAAACATATTTATCTTATTTCCCGTATAATGAAGGGAGCAAACGCCTATGTAACTTAAACATCTACCAGACTATACGACGTAATAGTTCAGAAAAGTCATCATCAAATTTATGTTGGTAGAAGATTCATTCTGTTTTGATTCCAGTCTCTGGACAAAGTGTGTAACGCCGATCTGGTTAGGATCCTTGCTTGAATATAGTCGAAATGGCTACGAAATCATGTCGAAGGCCGTGTGTCCCCACATCGCAATATAGACGACGAAGATGGCACCACGAGAGATGCAATTTCCTGTTCTGGTATGGAAATTCAATCACCTGGCCTATGCGTCCATCATCTCGCACAAAGGACAGACGGCCGGCCATTTTGCGTTCCAAAACTCTGTGGTGTATTCACGTTTATTGTCCACTAACTTTGTAGAAGAAATATCCATGAGAGTGTTAGGACAGAATGACATTTGACAAGTGATATGGACTTTATATTGTAAGGCTGTTTGAATAGGTATGTGCTTACTCGTTGGATGAAATGGAAATTGCTTGGTTACCGAGGCAACGGACAATCTCATACAGCTATCTTAGGATTAAATTAGATATAACCATAGGTCTATCCCATTCTAGCGTTACCTTTATGCGAGTCATTCAACGCAGGGTTGCAAGCTTGAAAGTTAATGAAGGCTTACGACTTTGCGTTATATGTTCTAAATGTGTTTTATTGGCTATGTTTGCCGTAAAGAATTTTCAGTCAACGAGGTTTTTCCTCCTTGCACTTCTTGTAATCTAATAAAGTCGCCATTATCCTTTCGGTGGTTCGAGATTTCAAGCTTTATGTTGAAGTATTTGAGATACTAAAATGTCTTTCATGTTGTAAAAAGAAGAGTGTTTCCTTGTCACTGTAGGCTATAGGATTACTTACTCGTAAACTAGTAACGTAACGCTGGTAATTGCCCTGGTAAACAAAAGTAGATCCGTTGATATACTATGTTTACCAAAATGGGAGTTTTATTGATTTAAAATCATTGGATAAGAACATTAGAACTGAATGGTAGTATTATATGCTATTGTATCGAGAAACAATGTTTATTTCAGTCCAGTAACATTTTGTTCAGAGTTTGTGTGTGTGTGTGTGTTCCCTCTGCGGGGTATATAGATGTTGAAAAAGTGGCGTGATTTAAAGCAGAATAAATATCGCACCGTTGCGGGATCGGAGAGGGTGAATCAGTTCTCATGCCATAAATGTTAAAATCCTCCATGTTGTGAATCCCAACGTGTTAGTCACGGAAACAGTTGAAAGGAAGTAGGTATCTGTGAAGTAAGACACTTTTCTTGAAATACTTAAATCTCTATAGTAATATCTCTATAGTAATATCTCTATAGTAATCTAAAATGAACTAATAATTAATAATACTTGTATTTTATTATCCATTTCTATGTATAATTTCCTTTATAAAAGTCCGATATAAGTTTCGCCTCGTTTCATGATTTGTAATTGTCTTCGAAATTGTTCATTCTGAATTTATTTATATACAGATTTTCCACTGCCAAGTGCTTATCACCATTTAACGTAAGGATAAGTGTCTATTTATTGTAACTACTATATTGTTGTCCTGCCTTATGCGAAAGAAACGCCCTAACAAATGTTACATACTTTCATACTTTTAACTTCTATTGTCATATGACATTTTAGATTCCCATGTTTATTTGAAATACTGCCATCGAACCACATATTTCGCACGTCAGCCATGTTGAGGTTATTGATGGCACGTAATTAAGAATACAATGTTTGTTTATCTGTATAGTGGAATGTAAGTCTGTTGGGAGGTACAGATGAACACAAAAAATATAAATAAGAAGATAAACTGTAGGTGCAAAATACATTAGTATCTAAAACATGAAGGAAGAATAAATGTCGTCTTATTTATGTGTGGTTTATTTAACGACGTCCGTTGCTAAGACTATATGGCGGTGAGTGACATGATAAATAATGGTTCATGAATTGTAAAGAATGTGAATGATAGTGCCGAATCCTAAATCAATCTCTTTGCACGTGAATATTCAGGATGAATAACCGGTTTCCGGATAGAAGTTTGAACCCGGAACCTCCCAAATACATGCTGTGCAGTGAATTTTTTAAGAGAATTTCAGAAACGATTTTTAGCTTAGTAATTTTATTGGGCCTCTTGCGAATTTAGTCTCTTATATTTAACTTTTTTATAATAATGATACATTGCTCTAGAATTATGATCAGGATGTAATCAGATCTGTGCATTTTTACCACGATTTGTTTACATTACTGTTATATACAATAAAAGTAAATTAATCAGATATAATTTATATCTCTAAACATTAAGATCTTGGTGACGAATTTACCTGTGTCAGTTGGATGTATGTGTTTTTATCCCACCTCAAGCCCTCGTCTTTGCTCGGTTAGTGACATCTTTTATTTGCATTGATCTTTTCCTTTAGTAGAGCATTAACTCGACTCTTTATAACACTTAAGTATATTACAGCTTACATATTCTTTTAAGGCCTACCCACAGCTAGAAAGAGGAAAGAAGGCAATAATTTGAAATTGCCTTTCGAAATGATATAAAAACCGAAAATTACTCACTACAGAATTAAAACAGTTCCATTTTGCTCGTAGGTCGTCACACATTAGGAGTTCAAAAGATCTTTCCTTCGTTTTTCAGTGACTGCGTTTCAGGTCCGATAAGTTCAGTGGCTGTTAATAACCTGCGCGGTCTCACGAGCTGCTACATTTGGTTGCTAACCAAGAGACGAACAGATTAAAAGAGAGAGACAGGGAAGTTCATATTCTTCACAAATTAGCTGCTGTAGGTTATCCATGACATCCTTCGAGTGTTAGTGGGAAGAAGTTCATTGCCTGTAGTAATTTCTCTTCGCAGTTTTGTAACGTAATGGAGACCATGACTTAAGAAGTTCTTTTTATATTATCTTTTTTTTTATTTCCAGGAAGTAAGACTTCTTTAAATGTTAGACTATCTGAATTTAGGTTCCGTATCCAAATGAGCTCGAAGATGATTTGATAAACTGTTAGCAACCGATTAAATAATTTGAGTAGGTATTATCAAATGTTTATATCATTTTAGTGTAGTTGCAATATTACAGAAGTTCAAGAAAATTACCTATTTGTTTCCACACAAGTAGCAAACTGAATAAAATCCATATAATCATAAAAAATGAAATCAAAATCTGTTATCATATTTTACTCCAGCAAAGTTATATTTTAATCTATCATTTTTCATAAACATATTAATACTCTTGCTATATTTCTGACGCATCTTCGTGTTCTTAAATAAATTATTTGCCACGAAAAATAGGCGTAAAAAATTACGAAATTCCTTCGACTAAATCACACGTATACCAACACTGTGAAATAAATTTAGTCGCTACGTAGGAAATTAAAATAAAAAGTAAAGTGCAATTACACATGTGCATATATTAATGTTAATATTAAATATTAAAACGCTTTGCGCTACGAACTTAATATTGATATCTGAATGTGTTGACTGCATTTACGGTTAATATTCGAGTGTTTTTTTTCAGACGGACAGAGACGCCAAAATAAATAATATGAAATTCGGTATAAGCCTAGTGGTTTCAGGAATTAGTGTATTACAAAGCGCGTTGCGTGTGATCAAACTTGTGTGTAGGATTCGTTTTTTAACCTCTTCCATCCATTCATTCGTCCGCACATGTGACACTGCATCGTGGTATGTATTTATTGAAAGCTGTGTTTTCTTGTTATATAATATAATTGAATCTAAATTAATTATGTGGGCTGCAACGAAAGGACTTAAGAAAAAGGTTAAATGGCGTGTTTTTCTAGTGACAGTTATGAGTTTTGTGATTTTTTTTACAATATTGGGATACTTTAGACCATTGGAATATTAAGCTCTTAGTTTTATACTTTCATTTCAAGAGGCAATGTGTCTAAAATGGAACGTGGTTATAACGGGGTGTGCTCTTAACTGAGTGATCGTTTTTAAAATTAATTATTTCTGAAGATGAGATCTGTATTCATGGATACTGCAAAGTGTAGTTTGGTAGTGAACCGACGTTTCAAAAATGCTTCTACCTTCAAGTTCAGAACCGCTTTGATGATGGAAATAGCTTATACCTCTGAAACGTCGATAAAACTCAACCAGATAGCAATTGTCAAACTCTGCCGTGAAAATCTGAAAGTACGGTAAACGAATATTTTGTGTCCGCGGGCCGCATTTGTCCCGCGGGCATCCTGTTGGAAAACTGTTTACAGATCAGTTATAATTTATGTGGGAGTGACATTGGGAACTCACAGTGGGCCAATGGGCGAACATCCGACTGAAGACAAGGATCAAGTTTAGCGGAGAACATTTGGTACACTAATTACTAACACCAGAGGGTTTCATTCTGCAGCACACGGCAGAAAAACATGAGACCAGTAGCAGCTGCTTAATTTAGGGCAGTATAATACAGCCCCCGATTTGGATGTACAGAATCCGCTGCTGTTAATCTCGCTCTCAATCTGTATAGAACAAAGATTCACATTAATGCCAAACTAAGCAGCGCAAGATTACATCTGTAATGTGGACATAGTAATTAACCTTCAGGTAAAAGTTTGCATCGGACTTTTTTTTAATTTTACCAAATCCAGACCGAAAAATGTAAGAAAGTTTGAGTGAATTACGAGACTGTATGGAAATATGATATTTTTACATTTGTGAAACGGTACATAAATAACGTACTCCAATTTTGTAAGGTTTTTTCCTCGAACTATTTCTGAAAGGGGGCATTTACAACTATCTTTGAGAAAATAAAATATGTGGGATCTGTTATCAAAGCCTGGCTTTGTCATGAGTATGAGATGAGCGTAACTATAAATATATTCTTATTTTATAAACGATAATGGTCCGAGAAAGCCCGAAATATTTTATATATTTGTGTGCTATAATTTTGACAAGGTCTGGACCCGTATAAACCCCGCCTTCCGGTTCCATAAAATGCCGGGAATGTATTTTCTAGCTGAATAACTATAAGATTCTCAACGACGACTGTGTTCGATAGAGTTGGTTAATTTTATAGCGCAAATTTTTTTTATCAAAAATCAGTAGAAACGAAAGAACCGTAAGTAAACAAACAGTGACCTCCGAGTATGTGTGAACTTCCATTAATGAGTAAACAACTGCGAGATATATCGAAACACTATTAAAATGCGTCTCTGTTTTTTTCTTTCATTTCTGTTTGTTGTGAACAGATCTTTTAGATTCTTGTAGCCTCGTGTTAGGAAGTGATATACATTTAACGCTGTTGAATCCGCAAACGCGAAACGACAGAGGAATTTAAAGCCATCCGCGCCCGTAAATTATGTAATATTTTCAAAAGCGTTAGAAGTGTGTTTGCTTACATATGTTAATGTCCTGTGCAATTACTATAACTCTGCCATACGGTGCTAACTTATGATATTGTATGTTTTATAAATGTGTTATTACTAAATAAATTGCTGATGTCATTAAAATGTCTCTGAGATGCACACAATTTTATTCCTACGACACAGTTAACTCTATAGAAACACAAAGTGCTTGGGCTCTAACTACAGCCAAGCTTTTCCAACGGGTAGCATTTTACTACAACTTTATTTGTTACATTCGACTGGGAAAACTAAACTTTAGAGTTGGATATTGGATGAAATGCGGTAAGTAACCCAGCTCCAGAGAATTTACTATAATTGCTAGCAGTCTCCGGCTTCGTATTCGGAATATCATTAAAATAAATTCCTGGGCGTTTGTAAAATACCTATAAATTTTTGGTAAAGTATGGAATGAAGATATTTTCTTTGTATTTTTTTTAGTATTCCTAGTCATTATATGTAAATTCTAGGTATTTTGTTGAATTCCTAAAGAGATTGAGGTAAAATATTAAATGGGGTATTGAATAGATAATGTAAGAACCAGCACAAACTTGTTTCAGTTTGTTAAGCCTGCGGTTAACACATTGACAGCGTCATATGTGACTTTATATATGATGCCTAAGCAAGGTTTCGAACAAAAATTAAAATCCGCCCTCTTCTTTACTGTTTCAGCATTTTGTACACACCTTCTGCATTACTTCAGTGTTTTATACTCTTAAAAACTAATATTATTCTGTTTGTCTTATTAATTAATTCAAAACATCAGTGGTATGACACCCGAGATATTTTATACTCACTTTGAATTAAGTTAAGTTGAATTAATTTCAGGTTATATTAAATTTAATGAGAATACGAGTAGAATTTTTCCCTACTGTTACTAACTCATATTCCTACTTTTACCGGGATGTTCAGTAAGACAAACGTTACAATCATTTGCGGTTTATTAAAAATTAAGTTTCATAACAATGGCCTATTCTTGCAAAGTATTTTCATGACAGAAAGATCTAAAGTCAGAGAAAGAATAATCGACCCGAGACGTAATGGAACTTAGTCTGTTAAAAAAAGTCCTCAATATGCACGTGTACACAGTTCATTGTGACTCGATCAGAAATGTATCTGTTGCATAAGACAAACAGTTAATAAACAGCGTAGTTCGTTCGGTGTTAGAGGATATTTATTTCTGTTGTTATTCAAGAATACTTACTTTTGGTCTCTAACATTTGTTTATAATTTCCAAGATGGCTGTGAACAGTCCAGCGACATCCTCATCGGCTGCTTTACCCATAGTCTTCATTTCGCAATAAAACAATTTGGATCATTAACTGAAACGTTGTCTCAAATATAGTCGAAATATTTGAAAATCTGAAATCTTATGTCACTCTTTTGGTATACGTCTTTGTTAAGAATTTAAATCAAATAAATCTAAATATTGGTTGAACGTTTTCAGAGCATTATCGAGTCTATTTGCTATTAATTATACTTTCACCCATGTTATAATAGCGTTAGGAACGTGGATTTTAAATATTATAATTTTAATATTTGTTTTTCGACCAAAATTTTATATGCATTTTACATCTCTCACCCATCTCAGCCATCTTTGGTTGATTTGTCATTCTTATAATATTTTGTGGACTTTATATTAAGTTCCGGAATTTAATATATCCAAACATATGATTAAATAATGGCATCGACCAATATCTCTGGAAAATTCAGAGTAGTATTTGAAATCTCATGTAGACGGTCTTATCACTGACAAATGGGTATACACAATTAAGGAGTAAATATATGGGCTAGGTCCTGCATATACAGGGAATTATCAACTTAAAAACATTGGTAGAATATGTGTCATAATAAAAACTATATAATGTAATGAGACAGAGAACTTGTTATCTATAATATCAGGGATGATTTCATTAACCTCCTACTTCAATGCGAAATGTGTCTCAGACAGAGAGAACTACATAAATGTAACAGGTGTGAGAGGAAGTTTGTAGTCTTGTGGAGTCTAGGACAGAAAGTGGAAGGTTATTCAGGGAAGTTTATAAATGGGTGTGGGGCGAATTTGAAGGTGCTAAATACGTTATATTAGATTGTGGGGAAGCTGCAGGTTTGGCGAATGCTATAAAATTAAGGAAATACCGTGAATAATTTACAATTAATGAAATTATTATGTGATAGTTCCTTTTTGTAAAGAATTAGAAATTTCTTGTAGAAAATGAGAAAAAGATGGTAGAAGAGTGTGAATAAAAGTTATATAATTTTAACAAGAGTGATAATGAGAATAAAGTTGATGAATATAATTAAGCCTAATGTATTTAAACTGTATCAATATAATGTAGATATGTTTTAGAAGATGGGTCTCACGAGAAACATGGTTTCCTGAAGTTTCGTAGTGTACTTAATGCATAACCAAATAAATTCGTCCAAACAGTCACTCGCCGTATATTACTGTCAATATCGTATCCTGAGTTGTAATTCGGTCAAAAAGGGTAGCACGCGACTATAAAGCAAGACCTCCACCACCCCCCACAGCCACCCACTAACAACATAGTGCCATCTGCAGCAGACAACTCAATCTTGAATCCCAACCCCTTTTGAAAACGTTCGCCCCTCCTACTCCAATGGTCCCTGTAAGGAACTAGCAGATCGCTGCCCTGCACGCATTGTAGGAAGCCATCAAAAGAACATTTTCGAAATTGCCTTTCTTCATTTACTTACAATTTACTTTAAAAGTAAGTAACCGAGATTTCTGTAAAATGTACTAACCGGGATAATCTTGACAAGACTTATGGGATTCGGGATCATCCACGATCATGACGTGGAGTATTTTTCGACTGCCTAATCCTGATTAAAATTACCAATAAATGTAGCGTCCAATCTTTGATAAATGTCAATAATATGAAGTAGATATGCAAAGACTTTGCTTTCAACGCAAATGAGGTTAAGTTTTTGAAACAACAAAATGGCAAAAATATGTTCAGTAAAATATTGACAGTGGAACCACGGTTCCGGAGAATTTGACGTAAATACGTCTATACGGAAAGGAAGTTTATATATTGGCTTTATTCTAAATATTTCCTTTATGCATGCTTTACAATTGAGTAAAGTTTGATTAAGACTTTGTTTATTTAACTTGAATTAGTTACGCTTAAGATGGGTCTGTGGTAGCTGAATGTAATGTAAAGTAATGTAATGTAATGTAAGGTAAGGTAAAGTAATGTAATGTTCATTTATTTATTATTATTTATTTAGTGTTCTGTCTGACGACAGGTTCATATGAACAGGATCCTTCCATCCTTTTCTCGGACTGGGACCTGTTCATATACGTTCTTGGCAGATGATCCAGAAGTGGTTTGCCATTGCCTTCTTCTGTGTGTATGGAGTAATTGTTGGGATGCCACGGAGGAAAACTCCGGGTTGCCTAGACCACGGCCTTGCCCAACAAAAAATAATGTTATTAAGACGGCTATAATTAGCGTCTCAAATATACAACTCTTAAATAAGGTACCATTACCTATCGTCACTTCAGGTACAAGAATTTGCAACATGGAACATAGGAGTAGAAAATGTTTGTTACATTCAGTGGGGAAGGATCTCACCAGATAAGTATTCAGAAAATATGTAGACTGTTAAATTATGGGAATTTTTATTAATATTGAGTCATTAGGAAAGTGAACCATGTTGATATAAATTGTAAGGATTTAATCGGAGTTCAGAAAATCGCTTTGTGTTTTGTTTGCACAGAATCTACATATTTCCAAACTAATTACTATTTTAATATGTAAACTTGAGTTATATTATAAGACAATTGTTACGTTTAAGAGATCCGTTAAAGAGCTAAATAGCCCTATATGTAGGCCCACTCTGTAGTTGGCCTATGCTACACAACACAACAGATTGTCCCATTTATATTCACATAGCAGTGAAAACTCAAGCCTTACGTATGTATCCTCTGCAACTCGACCAAAACACCCTTTAATCCCCCCAAAATACAAACAAAATATTTAATCTTTTATATGCTAAGCAGAGAATTTGTTTATACAAACACGTAGGCTCTGTCCATATAATGAACCAATAATTAATCGGCCTCACGCGTTTCTTGAGGATTGGTCATATAGGCTGCTCGGGAATGATGGTTAAATGATTCTCATAATGTCATCATCGATATGTTATGTTACACATTGTTCATGATCTTTGGTACATTTTATCTGCAGGAAGTTTCGTGAGTTGACTGTAGTCTGCAATTTGTTGTTGTGATACTAGTCAAATGGTTAAGTTTCCTGTTCAATCCCAAACGACGACAATAGCTTTAGAATACAAATTCTGTTAGTATAATGACAATATTCATCTGATGGCGGGAGTAGAGTCACTTCCGTGAACGTCCAAATACATGTAACAAGTACTTATGGTTTCAGTATCAGACGATGTTTACCCTTCTGGGTCTAGGTTTTCCTTATATTTCTTGATAACTGTTGCTATAGTAATTTCAGCCTGAAAAGTTTATAGCTATTTCCAGCTGATTATAATTTCCTCTTCATTATCACATCATTGCATCTACTATCCACTGTGGTTTTCGTTATCGTCTATGTGAACTGCGTCTTGTTATATCCGTGAATATTATGCATGTCACAATATAGCGTTAATATGATACCTTTCTGCTTTCTCATCGCCATGAATCAGTCACCGTATTCATGAACAGAAGCAGAAGAAAGCTTACTAATAGTAACAGAAAGATTTCTTGTGATTAGGCAGCAAAGAATGTACATTGTGACGATGCTGCCAATCTAGAAATTAAGAAATCTCGTGACATGAAAGCATTGAGTAGTTCCTTCAGTTTTTTCCCCAATTACTGGCCGGCTTTCTCTGTCCAATCACCTAATTAAACATCACGGATTTTTACAAAAAATATTGGATTAATGGCAATATCCAGATCATAAAATACATAACCTATAGGCCTTTTACGCATGTCTTATTGCCTACAGTCTCAAGGGCTCTCCTCCCATGTATTCAACATCCTTAAGCGCAATACCGACACGAAGAGATGTGTTTAAAAAGGGCCCGGAGGTTGGATCCATAAGTCTTACCTTCGCATTACATGAAGTTGGTTTGTCAGTTTTAATTTGAGCTATTATTTCTTCAGGATCAAAGTGTCTGTTACCAGTCGGATAAATTGTTCTGTTCATATCTTCTGGGAATCGAAATCCGGCCGCCATATTCATAGCCTTTCATTAGCAGCTTCTGATTTAATTTGTATTAGGTTTCTCTTCTCTTTAGTATTTCAGTGTTTTATCAGATATGGTGTGTCTAGTGGAAACTTCGTAGAGCTATTGTGATTTTAATACCCTAGAATCTCGACATATTTCCTTTATTGACATATTTTAAGAATTTGTGTTAGGTTGTGAATTATGTGTAAAATTGTTCTTTTTGACTTCGTCCATCGTATGAATTATAAAATCCTTTTTTTTTAAACCTGAGGAGGAAATTAGAACCGTGATTTCGAAACGTGTGATCTTATGATTTTGTAATTTAGACCATCATCAAAGTCTACACGACAAATTTCACACATCATAACTCACCAACGTGAGAAACCTACAAACTTCGACTTCTTGCTTATGTTCACACTCACACTCACACAGTTTATTCAAACGTTGTTCAATACTTTGAAGAAATTTCGTTTAGACGTTCACACTGTAAATGACAATCCGCATGCTGAAAAATTTAGAAGACGTAAATTATTCAGTCTTTGTTTTATGTACCATAGTTCAAAGATTTTAATTGTATAATATAGATTTTAAATTGTTATGAACATTACGTTAAATATATTGTGTTCTAGTTATTAAATTGGTTTACAGAAGATTTTTTTGGCGGCTAGATTCAAAAATATTTGCCTATTTAAAATTTCTTTATATATGGACATCTTTCATATCCTAAGTCTCGGACGAAAATGTCTCCATCTGGTCGCCAGTACAAGCTGCCACATTTTTCCACCTCTCGCTGCCTCTAGAGAAAATAACTGAGGAAGATAATTTAGTTGCCTTTCTGACCACTCAATAGAGGCGGGTAAGAGGACGCATTTTCGTGGTCTGTGGAATACTGCAGGACTATGTCTTATTCAGTTAGGGAAGAGGAAGAAGAACTATTTCCTTAGCGTTTAAGTGTGTTGGGACCAATAGCATCCTCCTAGCAGCAGGTCCTCCCTGGAGATCAAGATCCTCTTTTACAGGACCGATGTATTGAATGCCTGTTACCTGCCGATCGTCTGTGTACTGTTCAGCTATAAACAAAGGATATTTCAGTCAGAAAACGGGGAGTTTCCTGACATATTGCTAGTAACCTTATTTAAACCTTTCGTGTATATAGATAGTAACCGTTTCTTGTTTTTAAAATATTTAGAAAGCATAAACATTTAATAATTTTAGTTAGCATTTAAATGAAAATGATTCTGACAAGGAGAATTTCAGTATATGCCTTGTCTATTTTCAAACTGTAAAGAATACGAAATTTAATCGGGATATAAATGTGTTATTTGTTGTGTGTGTGTGTGTGGTTGTGATTAGCGCAGGGGAAATAATATATGCATGAACAATTTTGCTCGGAAAACCCATTTATAAAAGTTTAGACATAGACGGGTAAATAATATTAAAATGGATTTAAGAGGAACATAGCATGAGGTTGTTGACTGGTTACTTCTGGCTTAAAATAGGAACCAATATCTGAAATTTGTGATCATAGTAATGAGTTTATTAATTTCGGAATTCCAGAAGAAGCGGTGAATTTCTTGGGTAGTTGAATGGCTGTTAGCCTCTCAATAAAGGCTCTGCTCCATGACGTTCTTCTTGTGGTGAAGACATTAATAATAAGAGCAGAAAAAGTCTCTACTGTCCTGACGCTTTTAGTCCGATATGATCTGATCTCTGCCTGCACGTGGAATTCAATTATTTAATTCTGAAGTATCCTGCAGTTTTATAAAATTTTAACTAAAATAATATGATTTAATTTTTTGAGTATGTATATTAATAATTTCAACCAGCTCATGTTCATAATGAGAGTTGGTGGAACTATAAATGTATATACAGATTTAATTCTTACGAGAGATGGACAAATCCGTACTCAATATATTGACTTTTAGTTTTGTATTCAGAATAGCAAAATGCAAGAAATCCTTAAAGTTATAATTTTATTTCTGAACACAAACACAAGTTCTAACATGTTTAACCGACTTTAGAATCGTAAAATGAAACAAAAACAATATTTTCAATTTGTTCTTTAACGTAAAATAATGGGATAGAGGGTCGTTTGGAATGTGGCATTCGTCATATAAAGCAGACGTAGGCCAATCATACAGGTTAACAAACCTAATTAATAACACCTCACCAGTTAAGTCTTTATTACGTAGAGATTATACATTGATACCAACTTCGCAATGGAATATTACGAAATTTAGGCGATTGAGTTCGGGGAGGGGGGGGAGAGAGAGAGATGAATGAAGGGTCGACAGGTTGAGCTATTTTAATAAAACCCTCACCCAGAGCTGGTATTTTCTAAGATATTGGCTGTTCCTAGAGCCTGTACCCCAAACATCAAGCAGCGTTGGTACCATTTTAGCTGTTGGTGAGTGGTAGAGTCGCTAGACACAATTGGTGGGTAACGCTCTGATATACGAAAAATAGCCTCACAACTTCAGGCACACATTCTTACAGTAAATCTTATACTTTAGCTTTAACCTCAAACTGTAAAAAGAGAAAAATGAAATACATTTACGTGTAATTGATTTAAGGGCAGTAAGTTCCAGTGACGAGTTTTGCTTTCGTGAAGGCGATTTTTTTTTGTGGCTGCAAATTTGTAATGTAACTTATCAATTTTAATCAAATTATTCAGTAGACCTATCTTTTTTAATGGCACAGTTCTTGTGCAAATTAAATTCGAATGATACATAGCAGTCTTATCTAATTTCAACCAAAACTGTATTAATTATTGTGGACTAGAATATTATCTATCGAAATGATTTGTTTTAGATTTAGTGTAATATTATTATTTATTATTGACTGCAAATGGGTTTATACCCGGTGGCAGTGACCTACAATAAGATACAAAACAATAAGACACAACAAAACAATGAGATACATCAACACAATGAGACAGAACAAAACAATAAAAAAGACACAATAAGACACAACAAAACAATGAGATACATCAACACAATGAGACAGAACAAAACAATAAAAAAGACACAACAAAAACAATAAGACACAACAAAACAACACATCCCACTCAAAATCAAACAACTCATAAGATTACAAACCATCTAACCTAAAGTACTTAACTTAAAAATTAATACCACCTAGACATAAGACAATAACAGTAATGAATTACATACGTCATGAACTGATGCACTCACACAACAATACAATGAGACACAACAATACAACATACCACACTCAAAATAAAACAACTGACACACAATACAAAACACACATCCACTAATTAATCAGAATACTTAGAGTAGAATATAAGGTCCGCCCTCAGTACATGAAAATTTTATCCCAAAGAACTACAGCCCTTCATCACTTGGAGACTTCCCTTATCACCATCTAATCCCCACTTAATAACCCCTTGCTTGTAATTACTTTTCTGACCCTCTTTCTAAAGGTGCCTAATTTACAGGGGAAAGACGCTAGCACGCCTGGAGGTAATTGGTTCCAGCTTCTTATGGTCCTATTTACAAAGGAATATTTGCCTATATCCGTTCTTTGTTTCCTAATCCTAATTTTCCGAGTATGATCGTCCCTGCCCAGGTAGCATGGCTTTAGTAATCTATCTCCTATCGTTTTCTAAGCCCGGCCCCCCGTGTATGCTTTGAAAAGGGCGCACATTCGGGCTATCAATCTACGCTGTGCCAATGTTTCCCAACCAGATTCCTTCGTGTAATTTGCAAATTTATCCGCTCTCTTCTGCACCCGATTTAGGGCTCTTACCTGCCAATATGTAGAACTAAGATTGTTTAATTGCAAATATTAAAGTAACTAAGATACAAACAAAGCCGTTAGTCTGTTCACCACAACCTCAAATTTGAAATAGAATTATTGGGATTTGAAATGAGACCACGTTTATGTAACGGAAAATGCAGCTTTATGACGAAAGTATCTCACAGACGTCATCTTAATTTGTATTCGGTTTTACAATTAACTGAAGTAAGCGTAATATAAGTTGATTGTAAATAAGCGAAGGAGAACATGGGATGATACGAGGCGCGTCCACAAAGTAAGTTTCCCACTCGTCCCACAGCTAGCAAACCTTATATTGCGTGAAGCGACTGTGCGTACGTGATAGAGCAATGACGTAGCATGGCGCTTGCACTAACGGAACTTCCCGCGTTCTCACAGTAGCATCGTTGCAGCTGTTGAAGATGGAGGTTCTTATTCCAGCTCCCGCCGACTGTGAAGTGCGGTCAGTGATAACGCTAGGCCGCACACGGCTCGACGGACAGCAAGTCTCCTGCAGGAGTTCAGCTGGGAGGTGTTTAATCATTCACCCTACAGCCCGGACCTCGCTCCCAGTGATTTCCATCTTTTCCTACACCTCAAGAAATTCCTGTCCGGTCAGCGTCAGCGTCAGCGTTTTGAGAATGAAAGAGAGGCGGAGATGGTTGTCACACAGTGGTTCCAATCCCAGGCGGCAGACTTCTACGACACAGGTATTCAAAAGTTGGTCCCACGGTATGACAAATGTCTCAAATCCGGTGGCGAATATGTTGAAAAATAGCTAGACACTTGCTGTATCTGTTGCAATAAATATTTACATGAAATTGTGTTTTGTTTCTGTAAACGGCCCCAGGGAAACTTACTTTAAGGACGAGCCTCGTACTTCAGAGTTCCTGTCAGAATAATACAGTGACGCGCAGAAAACAATTTCGAATCGTAGCTGAGAATATATTTCTCTCCCGCACGCCTCGAATGAATGTAAGTATTAGCGTCGCAACAGTATACGTCAAACAAAAACGTCGTCGAAGTAAATTTGTAAACTGCGTTAACGCATATTGGAAAAGTTTATAGAAACTATAAGAGCGTTAGAGTCAAGAAAATTGGCAAGAACTTTGATTACATTTTTATTTCGTTCGAGGGTAAAATATCTCCATTTTTCACACAAATGAACAAAGACTTCGAAAACCTAAATGCAAACATAAATGTAATCTTAACTTTTAATAAGAAATATGATATGGAAAATACCTTTATATAATTAAGAAATGCAATTCTAGTAGGGTCTCTAGGTTATCTAGCGAATTTTTTGACTAGCGTAGCAAATGATATCTCTAGAAGAACTCTGTTACATCTAGTATCTTAATTATTATTAAGATAATAACAGTAATGAAAAACAATATTTAATAAAGGGATGGGCGGGGCTTATAGCCACCATGGGGAGGATTTCGGTGGGCAAACCAGAAGGAAAGAGACTACTCGGAAGACCTAGAAGCAGGTGTGTGCATAATACTAAGATGGGTCTTAGAGAAATAGAATAGGGTGGTACACACTCGAGTAGTTTGGTTTAGGATAGGGACCAGTGATAGTCTTCTGTGAACACTGTAATAAACCTCTGGTTACCATAAAATGTTGGAAATTTCTAGAGTAGCTGAGCAGCTGTTGGATGTTTTGGAACAAAACACGTTAGAGACATGAAATAAACGTTAAAATAAAGAGAAACTCTCTAATGTTTCGATACGTACACAGGATCTAGCGCAAGCGCATGCGCGCTGTGTTACAAGGTCAATAGCCGTGTGAAGCTTCTTAGTCGCCATGATTACGGTGCAGAGGAAGGTTCAATGTGCTTTTTGGCTTGCTAATTTTGAGTCAGTTACACTTGTTAGGCGTGAATACCGCCGTGTGTTTAATGAAGAACTACCACACGAAAATAACATTCGCCGTTTTGACCAACAACTCAGACAAACGGGCAGCCTACTGAAGCAGTCACGTCCAGGACGACCATCAGGGTCTGACGATACCACTGAAGCTGTGCGAGCAAGTTATCTGCGTAGCCCGAAGAAATCAGTGCCGAAGTGTTCTGTAGAACAACTGTTCACAACGTTTTAAAGAAACGACTACGCTTTATCGCTTAATATGGTCTTTCTGTGTCTTCAAATTCTGATACCATCTTCTGGGCTGCATTTCAGTTTTCCCACAAGTGCACCAGGGGTCCAATCTAGATCACCCCGGGTAAGATTCACGCTCTCGTGGATTGGAGTGGTCTTTAGCACACTCCTCCAGGACATCCGAAACTCCCGACTCGAGCTAGATGAGATCTCCCGTGCACTACTGAGACTACACACGTGAGTTGCTGACGAAGACTGGACCCTACTCGATCACATGATGGCCACTTGAAGCCGACAACAAATGAGCTTGAGATATTGTAGCATTGTTATCTGACAACATGGGGATGTGAACATCACCATCAGAGAAGATCTTCTAAAAGTACGACTACAGGGTTGGAGGCCTCTTAGGCTCAACGTGCCGCCGATGTTCCCTAGGACGAACGGGTCCCCCGTAGATCGAACTTGAGTACGATTTAGGACCTATTTTACTGCGTGTCCCAACATGTGGCCATTTTTCTCTGAGACTAACTGTCTTCCTCACAGGAAGAGATGTCTGCGGTGTCTTCTGCGTGGATTATATTTGTTTCTGCTGATACGTGGTGTGGCGATGATAGTTATTCGTTTGCTCGTGTGAAAAGTGTCGGTGATGTACTATTAGTGGTGGAATTAATTGCACTTATCGTACTCAGTGTAGAATTATGTGGCGATTCACGAGTAGTCCTGTAACACATATTGAGATCACAGAGATAGAGGAGATTTTTGTACGTGGGTGATGAGATGACCTCTTGGTTCCCACGACTATTGCTTATGTGCAAGGCAACCAATTGTACTACGGAAGCAAAGAAAATGTTAATTTAAAGTTATATAAACGAAACGTTTAGAATCAACAAAACCTTTTATTGAAATTGAAATACATTTGCATTTCAGGCTTAAAATTAATATCATAAAGCAGGTTTTGGATCGTATATTTTTCAGCCGTGTTTGACATTCGGTGTTTCTTCAGAAGTTGAGCGACCTTCCGAAGTTACGTGCTGCATCCAGATTATAGTTACGCCACCTGGCTATTACAATAATCATCTGTGAGCTGGTTCTAATTTTACGTAGCGAATTTTATTACTTTTTAAATTTAGACATTTTCTTATCGTAAAAAATAAAAAAAGTCGTAAATTTTTCCGTTCCTTAGCGAAATATTTTCGGAATACAGATCGTCTGCTTACTATCATAAATATTTCAAAGAATATGTAAGTGTACTTACTTATTCCGCTAATAAGTTATAATGTATATCCCTAAATATAGCAATAATAATGACACAATCATGAGAGAAATGACAACAAATGCAATTTCTGTCAAGGGTACTTCTTCTCGTGTAGAAATTGTTGGTGATGTACTGTTAGTGGTGGAATTGTTGGTGATATCTGTGTTGGAATCTGCACTTATCGTAATCAGTGTCGAATTATGTGGTGATTCATGAGAAGTCCTGTAACACAGATTGAGATAACAGAGATGACGGAAATTACAGGACGTGTGTGATGTGGTGACCTCTTGTCTGTGGCCATGCAACCAATTGCACCACAGACGCATTGCTAATGTTAGTTTCAAAGTAATATAAGAGAAATCTCTCGAAGATTCAAAATTCTTGTTTTGAAATTAAAGGTATTTGCATTAGAAGCTTAAAATTAATGTCATATAGACGTTTCCAAGTTGCGTGCTAAATCCAGATTATAGATACGCGACCTAGCTGTTACAATAATCCTCTGTGAGATGGTCCTAATTTTACGTAGCGAATTTTATTAGTATTTAAATGTAGACATTTTCTTATCGTAAAATGTGAAAAATCGTATTTTTCTCCGTTCCTTAGCATAATATTCTGGGAATTCTAAACGTCTGCTTTCCATCATAAATGTTTTGAAGCAATATGCAAATGTACTTACTTCTTCAGGCCCAAAATTCCTGCTATTAGGAAGTATATGAGATATAGATTCAGCACCACATAAATAGTCAGCGATAAGGTTCCAAGTACGACACATGAATTCAAGGTTTTGGCGACTTCGGTGCTGTTCGCATCAGCTGTAAAGTTATTTTCCATCTGAAAAGTTAAAAATCAAGATTGTACGGCTCATAATGAAAATTAATTCTCTACACTTAATATCTGAACCATGCCATTAGCTGCGAAGTGAATTGTGGTTATAATTTGGACATGAAAGAAGCAAACACAGTTTCAGTCAGGAGGCCAGTTGCTACTTACCTTATAAAATTATGTTCTCTTTCAAATTGTTGGTTGCAGACTGTTCTCTGTTCCGTTCTGTTTCTTCACGTCTGTGTTGCAGGAGTTTTGTTGATGACGTCAGTAAACATTCAACAATGTAAACAATGTATCAACACGCTGCAACAATTGAATGAAAACGAAGTGTTTAAACAATTGAGATGTACAAATAATGAGTTGAATATAATTAGTACAGTTGACTTCCGATTATCGAGGTTGATTAGAAACTTTATAATCCCGCTCAGACGTAACCTTGAATAGCCCGCATAAATGAAAGGGAAGACACTAATTTAAATTTTTGATGATTAACTAATAACGGAAAACAATTTACTTTAAATTCAATTAAGTACATACAAGCAGTTTTTAAAAGTTTTTTCTTCCCGATGTAATAACCTATTATAGTAAGTTTCCGGTTTTGGCCACAATTGATACGTAAATTTCAAAACGTTAAATAATTCGTCATTTCATTTAAACCTTTCTCTTCTAACGCTCATTTCCAACACATTTTATATATCACATTTTTAGATTTAGCTTAAACCACATAACCACCCCTGATAATCACTGTGAAATATTTCGAGATATATAATTCGACACACTCATACAAGTACAAGTCATTGTAGTAAGAGGCTATAAACTGGACGACCGGGGTTCGATCCCCGACGAGGGCAGAGGATTTTTGCTGAAGACTCAGCGTCCAGAACGGCTCTGGGGCCTACCCAGTCGCCTATCTAATGGGTACCGTGGTGCTTTCGCGAGGGTAAAGCAATGTAGGGGCGTGATTCTGACCACTGAACCCCGTTTTGTGAAATAGTTCAAGAATGAATACGAGCTATACCCTTCTTTTCGTCCCAAGCGCTTACATTGCTATACGGACGGGTAAGTCGGCAAAAACAGCGAAAGCACCACGGTACCCATTAGATAGGCGACTGTGTAGGCCCCAGAGCCGTTCTGGACGCTGAGTCTTCAGCAAAAATCCTCTGCCCTCGTCGGGGATCGAACCCCGGTCGTCCAGTTTATAGCCTCTTACTATAATGACTTGTACTTGTATGAGTGTGTCGAATTATATATCTCGAAATATTTCACAGTGATTATCAGGGGTGGTTATGTGGTTTAAGCTAAATCTAAAAATGTGATATATAAAATGTGTTGGAAATGAGCGTTAGAAGAGAAAGGTTTAAATGAAATGACGAATTATTTAACGTTTTGAAATTTACGTATCAATTGTGGCCAAAACCGGAAACTTACTATAATAGGTTATTACATCGGGAAGAAAAAACTTTTAAAAACTGCTTGTATGTACTTAATTGAATTTAAAGTAAATTGTTTTCCGTTATTAGTTAATCATCAAAAATTTAAATTAGTGTCTTCCCTTTCATTTATGCGGGCTATTCAAGGTTACGTCTGAGCGGGATTATAAAGTTTCTAATCAACCTCGATAATCGGAAGTCAACTGTACTAATTATATTCAACTCATTATTTGTACATCTCAATTGTTTAAACACTTCGTTTTCATTCAATTGTTGCAGCGTGTTGATACATTGTTTACATTGTTGAATGTTTACTGACGTCATCAACAAAACTCCTGCAACACAGACGTGAAGAAACAGAACGGAACAGAGAACAGTCTGCAACCAACAATTTGAAAGAGAACATAATTTTATAAGGTAAGTGGCAACTGGCCTCCTGACTGAAACTGTGTTTGCTTCTTTCATGTCCAAATTATAACCACAATTCACTTCGCAGCTAATGGCATGGTTCAGATATTAAGTGTAGAGAATTAATTTTCATTATGAGCCGTACAATCTTGATTTTTAACTTTTCAGATGGAAAATAACTTTACAGCTGATGCGAACAGCACCGAAGTCGCCAAAACCTTGAATTCATGTGTCGTACTTGGAACCTTATCGCTGACTATTTATGTGGTGCTGAATCTATATCTCATATACTTCCTAATAGCAGGAATTTTGGGCCTGAAGAAGTAAGTACTCTTGCATATTGCTTCAAAAACTTATGATAATAAGCAGACGTTTAGAATTCCCAGAATATTATGCTAAGGAACGGAGAAAAATACGATTTTTCACATTTTACGATAAGAAAATGTCTACATTTAAATACTAATAAAATTCGCTACGTAAAATTAGGACCATCTCACAGAGGATTATTGTAACAGCCAGGTCGCGTATGTATAATCTGGATTTAGCACGCAACTTGGAAACGTCTATATGACATTAATTTTAAGCTTCTAATGCAAATACCTTTAATTTCAAAACAAGAATTTTGAATCTTCGAGAGATTTCTCTTATATTACTTTGAAACTAACATTAGCAATGCGTCTGTGGTGCAATTGGTTGCATGGCCACAGACAAGAGGTCACCACATCACACACGTCCTGTAATTTCCGTCATCTCTGTTATCTCAATCTGTGTTACAGGACTTCTCATGAATCACCACATAATTCGACACTGATTACGATAAGTGCAGATTCCAACACAGATATCACCAACAATTCCACCACTAACAGTACATCACCAACAATTTCTACACGAGAAGAAGTACCCTTGACAGAAATTGCATTTGTTGTCATTTCTCTCATGATTGTGTCATTATTATTGCTATATTTAGGGATATACATTATAACTTATTAGCGGAATAAGTAAGTACACTTACATATTCTTTGAAATATTTATGATAGTAAGCAGACGATCTGTATTCCGAAAATATTTCGCTAAGGAACGGAAAAATTTACGACTTTTTTTATTTTTTACGATAAGAAAATGTCTAAATTTAAAAAGTAATAAAATTCGCTACGTAAAATTAGAACCAGCTCACAGATGATTATTGTAATAGCCAGGTGGCGTAACTATAATCTGGATGCAGCACGTAACTTCGGAAGGTCGCTCAACTTCTGAAGAAACACCGAATGTCAAACACGGCTGAAAAATATACGATCCAAAACCTGCTTTATGATATTAATTTTAAGCCTGAAATGCAAATGTATTTCAATTTCAATAAAAGGTTTTGTTGATTCTAAACGTTTCGTTTATATAACTTTAAATTAACATTTTCTTTGCTTCCGTAGTACAATTGGTTGCCTTGCACATAAGCAATAGTCGTGGGAACCAAGAGGTCATCTCATCACCCACGTACAAAAATCTCCTCTATCTCTGTGATCTCAATATGTGTTACAGGACTACTCGTGAATCGCCACATAATTCTACACTGAGTACGATAAGTGCAATTAATTCCACCACTAATAGTACATCACCGACACTTTTCACACGAGCAAACGAATAACTATCATCGCCACACCACGTATCAGCAGAAACAAATATAATCCACGCAGAAGACACCGCAGACATCTCTTCCTGTGAGGAAGACTGTTAGTCTCAGAGAAAAATGGCCACATGTTGGGACACGCAGTAAAATAGGTCCTAAATCGTACTCAAGTTCGATCTACGGGGAACCCGTTCGTCCTAGGGAACATCGGCGGCACGTTGAGCCTAAGAGGCCTCCAACCCTGTAGTCGTACTTTTAGAAGATCTTCTCTGATGGTGATGTTCACATCCCCATGTTGTCAGATAACAATGCTACAATATCTCAAGCTCATTTGTTGTCGGCTTCAAGTGGCCATCATGTGATCGAGTAGGGTCCAGTCTTCGTCAGCAACTCACGTGTGTAGTCTCAGTAGTGCACGGGAGATCTCATCTAGCTCGAGTCGGGAGTTTCGGATGTCCTGGAGGAGTGTGCTAAAGACCACTCCAATCCACGAGAGCGTGAATCTTACCCGGGGTGATCTAGATTGGACCCCTGGTGCACTTGTGGGAAAACTGAAATGCAGCCCAGAAGATGGTATCAGAATTTGAAGACACAGAAAGACCATATTAAGCGATAAAGCGTAGTCGTTTCTTTAAAACGTTGTGAACAGTTGTTCTACAGAACACTTCGGCACTGATTTCTTCGGGCTACGCAGATAACTTGCTCGCACAGCTTCAGTGGTATCGTCAGACCCTGATGGTCGTCCTGGACGTGACTGCTTCAGTAGGCTGCCCGTTTGTCTGAGTTGTTGGTCAAAACGGCGAATGTTATTTTCGTGTGGTAGTTCTTCATTAAACACATGGCGGTATTCACGCCTAACAAGTGTAACTGACTAAAAATTAGCAAGCCAAAAAGCACATTGAACCTTCCTCTGCACCGTAATCATGGCGACTAAGAAGCTTCACACGGCTATTGACCTTGTAACACAGCGCGCATGCGCTTGCGCTAGATCCTGTGTACGTATCGAAACATTAGAGAGTTTCTCTTTATTTTAACTTTTATTTCATGTTTCTATCGTGCTTTGTTCCAAAAATATGACTGTTTGTTACCCCACCATTATTTTACATGCACACAAAAATTACCTGACAAGAACGATACAAAAATCTAAAGCAGTGTTTAAAAACATTTTTATAGATAAGTCTATTTAAATATCATATATACATTTAAAACATTACTTAACTTTACTTAATTAAACCATATGATGCAGATTGTGGCCATAAAAATGACCACTAACCAACCAACGTATTTATTTCAGCATGTCTTAATCAACTCAATTTTGAAGTACGAGGTGCGATCAGAAAGTTTAAAGGCTGTGTCAATAGAGGGCGAACCGGATGTAGTACGAGCTTCTGCCGCTAAGAGGTTGGACCTACATTCATAGTGAATCAGTGTGCCAGCCGGCATCATCGAATTAGCATTTGTTTCTTAGTTACCGGCGTTTTGGTAGTGCATTACACCGACCCTCATGCGATTGCGGAATGGCGGATTTTCATGAACAAATCAAATTTTTGCCAAAGACTCGCCAAAACGGCTACGGAAACCTATGAAATGCTAAAGCAAGCATTTGGGGAGTCCGCAATGGGTCGTGCACAAACTTTTGTGTGGCATTCACGTTTTAAAAATGGCCGAACCTCTGGCGATGATGACGAGCGTTCTGGACGACCATCTTCGAGCACAACGCCCGAAAATGGTACGAAGATTCGGCAGACCATTCACGA
>NW_019060253.1:378616-396143 GCF_000696155.1 Zootermopsis nevadensis
AAATTCAGCTAAAGGGAAGGAGATTTGAGACGATAGAAGAGATTCAGGCAGAATCGCAGATGGTGCTTGACAGGCTGACAAAGAAAGATTTCCAGGGATGCTTCCAGGCTTGGCAGCGGCGCTGGGATCGTTGTGTTGACTCCCAGGGGAACTACTTCGAGGGTGATGGATGAATTTAATACCTGAGATAAGTGTACGGGTTTTTATAGGCGCAGTCTTGAAACTTTCTGATCGCATCTCTTATGTGTCGATGGTGCGTTGTTGAAGTAAACTGTTTTCCGGATATTATCCATCGTCCAAGTTTAAACAAAATCAATAAAAACCACGACATTTCTTAGATGGGAGTCTATCTCCGTGTTCAGATAAAACCTACTCTGTTGGGTCCAGTCGGTAGAGCTAATTCCTACCTCCAGTTCAGTTTACGGTAGTGAAATTTTCCCTCCTCTTACCTCTAAAAGACTTCATGTCGTATTACAAGACAGCCTTATTTTCAAATTCATTCGGTTTCTGAGTTGGAAATACACCAACGTCTTCCTATTCCTAGATTCCTTTACGGACTTCAGTTACCGGATCTTCCTCCAGTAGTGGCTGGCACTGAGTGAATCACTATATATTGATTGATGTTCGGTCAGCCTTAATACGCATACTTATCAGTTCTATACGCCATGGCTCATAAATCCGTCACATTTTGTTGTTGCATAAACTTCACTTACAGTGAATTTTCAGGTTTTTACTGCAGCGAATATGAAAATGACTCCATTTTTAAATATTGCGCCTTGTAATCTGATAGTTTACCGACGTTTCAGAGGTGCTTGGTGACTTTGTAATCAGGGCGATAAGTGGTCATTGAAGATGGTTATCTTTATAGACTGTATTTCTTATACAATAAATTAATTTTCTGTATGAGTTTTACCTCATATATAATAACATTAAGAAAACTGTAAAATTTCTAAACTTTCACGGCAAGAAAATTCAATGAAGTCTTCTCTAGTGATTAGTAAACATGAACCCTCACGATGGAAGAAGAAACGGTCTCCGAAACGTTGTACTGTAAAACCATACTTATACTGCTTATCGCCTGAGATTTCATTGCACTTAATAATAGAGAAAAAAGTTTTAAAAATCAGTATTCGATCTAATGAAAGTTTTTAAAAGATTATGTAATGCGAGGGAGAACGGTTTTAAACTTTGCATTCTCAAAAGACTGGACAATTATGTGAACACGCTGTACTCGGTCCTGTTCTAGCTTGGGTGTTCTACTTGCTTACCTAATTTGAATCTTCAATCAAAACCAACAGAAAGCTGGTACAGTGTTGTATAACAAAAGGGAATATTAAAAGCAACTTGGCTTGTATAGAAGATTAACATGATCCAGTCCAACGCTTATCCGTTCATCATTGTGTTTCCAAAGCCTGGCTACAGATTAACAGCAGTGGAGAAAGATACATTGTTACAGACTATTAATAGAAAAATGTGTATGACTATTTATGTTTTGTCTTTTATGCATAAATTATTGTAATCGTTAAAATTATAATTTTCGACCTCCTGGGATAATGATTAAGTGTCTATATGTGTGTATTGTTTTTAAATTATTACAATAGTTTAAATGGTAAAGCTGTTAAGGTTTACATTTGTCATAAAGCCACTATCGTCTACGTCTGGATTACTATTGTCATGATGTACAACAATTTATTTTACAGCGTATGCAATTTTTGGCTGTTTTTATAGTTACGTTAGTTTGTTTACTGGTGCAAATGGAATCATGCAGACATTTCACACGTTCCTAGCTTAATTTTGTTTTTAAATAGAATTAAAAGTGACGTGGGTCCAACCAGCACAATTTAAGAGCATAAATAAATTTATAAATCTCGCATTGATCTACAGAGTTGATCTTCATATTAATGCATACGCAGATCAAGACCTGCCCATTAGATGTGATTGACAAATTTAGGTTAGAAGTGGCAATCTAAGAGGGAATAATTAAGTAATTCCAATAAAATTAAAATATTACTTAGATTTGGAATATTTTTATTCGTTCAGTGATTAAAAAATAATTATCGGACAGAAATATATTTGTTCGACAGCAATCTTTTTTTAAAATTGTCGTCCGCAGTGGCTGTACCGTTGATATCCTTCGTCCACATTTCGTGAAGTGTTTTCGATAAATTCCGTCTTTATAAACGGATTATCCACTTAATCCCTCAGTCTTAAAATCAAACAATAACATTATAGGATGTTTGTATACTTAGTTTTAAAAGTTATGATGACAATAAGTGTCTGATTAATAGTTAATAGGAGGTGGAGACAAGAGACAAAAGCAAAATTACGGCCGGGATTTACTGCTTATTCAAGCCCAAAATTATGTTGTACGTTAGTTAAGCAACATCTTGGTGAATAGATAATAATTTTGCTTGATAATGTGACAGTAACTTTATATGCTGCGTGAGATTTCTGTTCGTAAGTATTTCCGAAGATTTCTAAGAAGAGTTTGTTGAGAGTTAAATGGCACTACAAGGTCTGTCAGCATCACTTCGCTAATTATATTACATTCAACAAGCTGCTGAACAAGAGAAAAGTAATTCGGCACAGCTGGAAACGTGTGGTTGGTAAATAGGGACTTGATGGTGATATTATGCTCCATTCTATGTAAGAATAAGAATGTCTCTTATTTTCAAAGGCAGCGTCAAATATCAATGTAAAATTCAGAAGAAGCCAGTTTAATACGAACAAGCAACGGCCTTTATAAGATTCGTATCCGAAGACTGAACTTTGTAACAAGACCGAGGTTATACGTACGTTCATAAATAGTTTTAATTTACATCACAGAATAATTCATCAAAGACATAAATAACAGAATAAAAATTTCCTTGAATATTTTCCATCGTCTAATAAAATAATAAAATAGAAAACGTTTCGGAGATTGATTTCCATTTCCGAAACGTCGTTTTCTATTTATTATTTTACTAGACGATGGAAAATATCCAAGGAAATTTTTATTCAAATAACTCACCATCTTGTCGAACTTTTAGATTTGATATAAATAATAGAAATCAACATTACTTTTACTGAGTCAGGATAAAATAATAAAATAGAAAACGACGTTTCGGAGATAGATTTCCATTTCCGAAACGTCGTTTCCTATTTATTATTTTCCTAGACGATGGAAAATATCCAAGGAAATTTATATTCAAATAACGCACCATCATCACGAACTTTTAGATTTGATTGTACCTTTTTGTCTAAGTAAACATTACTTTTACTGAGTCAGGATTTTGATATTGACGGTTTTGGAAATACACAATGGACTAAACTAAATTTTAAATATAAATTACAATTTCGCTTCCTGAAACCAACTACACTTTTCCTCTCTCTATAACCTTCACGATCCGAACGATGAAGTTATTGATATCTTCCTTTTATATGAAATAACCATAACAAGTAATATTTTTTTTGATTTGCCCTAGGACTGTCTAACGCTTCAAATTTAAGACTATTGGGCCTCGTTGTTTATGCCCACAGTTTTATTGCATCGCTCGTGAAAGCTTAAAAAATATTTTGGTTAGGTGAATTGGGAGAATAGGGCCAATTCTTGGTCACCTAAACCCCCGGATCTAGCCCATTTAATTTTTAATTTCGGAATAATGCCAACGACTACATGTATTGAAGACGCCCAGTCAGGAAGAGAACAAGTAGGAAGTGAAATGTGTCACTTTATAATTCCGGAAAAGCTGAATCGATTCTGGTAGAATCCGGATTACCGTCGCCATGTGGGCACACACATTGGATTTGTGGCAGTAAAGTTACTCTCTGAATGCAGCTGTTTGAGATTGATCTCGTGCTACAGAGACTTGGCGTAATTGTTGTCGGTGTTTAAGGTCACTGTAGTGAATTTATGGTTCTGGCTGATCGCTATTTTTTGGTTGGCGTAAATGAAACCATCCACATTTACAGATACACGAAACAACCCGAGAGAATGCCGAAGAATTCCGAAAGCATGATACAAAACTTTGTGATCTACACTTAAAATTATTCATTGTCAGGACTTTTTCCATCGTCTTCTCTTTAAAATCACGACGTTTCGGAGGCTGGTTCTGTCTCCGTCTTCAGGTGAGAGGCACCTACTCTGTTGGGTCCCTTAGATAGAGCTAGTCCCACTGGACCAGTGTCAGAGACTAGCTCGATCTAAGGGACCCAACAGAGTAGGCGCCTCTCACCTGAAGACGGAGACAGAACCAGCCTCCGAAACGTCGTGATTTTAAACAGCAGACGATGGAAAAAGTCCTGACAATGAATAATTTTAAGTGTAAACTACCGTAGTCAAAACCCTTTAGAATAGAATTTGTGATCTAGCTACTCTTTTTGTGCTACTGAATTATATTCTGTCTTCTTGCATTTAATGAAGATACCTTTTAATATTACGTATTTTTTTCTCTCGTCCGTCGTATTTTAAAAAAAATATGGAACCTTGCATCGAAAATATGAATTTTTCGGTTGAATGTCTGATTCCCTGATAGTTCATATACTACAGTCATTTTTACCCTTGAAAATTTATATAACTGTTACAATTAAATGTAAATCAGAATTGTAATGAGTATAATTATCTAGAGTTAGTTCTAAGTATTTTATTGAAGCTATTTTTATTCCCTCTAAAAGTAAACTCGTCCAGCTACACGCCATGTAGGTTGTTTCGGGGGAGGGAGGGAATGGAGGTATAGCTTCTACTCATTTTTGACCTCGGCATTAGAAGGGGGTGAGTGGTCAGCATCACGCCCCGGCCGCACTGTTTCTTTCCCTCTATCAGACAATAAGAAGAATAAAGATTGTTTGTAATATTTCAACATAAGTTGTGAAATTATCTCAAGAATTTGTTTTAAAACTATTTGCCTAAAATTAATTATCTGAGGAGTAATTCTTCCTCACCCCACCCCTCTTTCAAAGTCTGGAGCAGGGAACGAACAGAGACTTAAAGCAAATATCTTCCTTTTGATTAAGGCTGATATTATGTAGTAACACTACTGATGCAGAAACTTACCAGGTGCCGCAGCGCCTTGCGGTTTAAAAACAATAGACCGTAATTACCTTATTAAAAGGTATTCTAGTGAAGTGAAATTGCGTTACAAAGGTAAAGAGTGGAAGGATCAAACACGTGCTCTTACAGAAGGATGGAAACACTCAGGTTGTTGGTGTCGAAGAGGATGATTACTTCTGCAGAAACCCATCTAAATTTACGAGGAGCTGCAACGTACGCATAACATCTACCTCTCCAGCCCCTTTACTCTTGACGTCTATAACAACATATAAAAGTTATCGTTACAAGATTAAAATAGTCGGTGTAATGTTTTTGCTACGAGGCGATAAGAGATGAAGCCATTAAAAAGAAAAGATTACTGTAGTGAGATTCCAATTTGCAGTCCCATTTACGATACGGTACGTGTGAAGTTTTATAAGTGATGGTGTATACGTATATTTACTGTGTTCGCGTTTTATATGCTGCACAAATATCGTTATAAACTTTGAAGAGTTAAAGGATGGATGCTTTAATATTTTACCCTGTCATCACTTCAATATCGGACTAATAGGCTTCCAACGCTACACAAAATACACGATCTTGTTGCTACTTTTAATGTAACTGGAATGCAATTTAGTCCACCGATAAGTCTCTCTAAATACCTTAAAGTTCTTTAGATATGTATACACTTTATCATTCCACATTTATTGAACATAACTCTGGCGATATCACTGTGTCGTTCTGAATCAAATCACCTAATGGCAAAATGAAGCCGAGAAACTGTTTAACTTACCTTCAACCACCAATCGTGTGCAGACGTACTACGATTCCAATGGCCTTCTTGATTGTGACATTGTACAGTCTCATGGGTGACTTTTGCTACCAAAGTTCTGGAGGAACATATCGACACAAATGTTGGTGACCAACTGCAAGATTACACGATGTCACATTCAGGATCACAGTTCAAATTTTCCCCGAGATGAAATATAAAACCTTTTCTGACGATTGTATTATTTCAGATGTTACATAACGTAGCCTATGGTAAGGCTAGAAATATACAGTGGTAACAAATAGGTAGGTAGTACATACAAGTTAACGATTCATTTTGTATGTAATTTTCACAGGTAGTCTCACATATTCCAGCCTTTGACGGATAAATCTCACAAATTGAAAACTTTGCATCTACAGCTTAGTGTGTGTTTGGCAACTGTGCCGTCAGGACTAGGATACGGTGAAACCGATACATCAACCGCCGACAGTGGAAAAAGACCGTGTCTTGCTGCCAGCACAGACGCCAAACGTCCTAAACGTAGAACATAATTATTTTGCTACAAACCAAAATTGTAACACTCCTAGTTGTATAAATGAAGTTTTGCATTAATAATTCGCGACAAGCATACTCCTGTTTCTGTTTATATAACAGATTTTTATTTGTCTTATAAAACATGTAGGTTTACTAGACGTGATAGTTTTAAAATTGCAGGTGCAGAAAGTCACATAATGGTTCTGTTGTAGCTTTCTAATCTTTCCGAGGGCCACTTCTACTACTCAGGCTTACTCTCACACTCGACGCCCAGACCCCACAATAAGGTGTGGCAAATGTTCTGTCCCGAGAGATCCTACCTGACACTCCCGTATTTATTGTGGTAGCAACAGAGTTCATTTGTTCCTCTTAAAACATCCTCCTGATCCATTATTTAGAACCCTCTGGAGGGAGACGGAGTTGGTACGACTGAAATACGCGCAGACTCCTAAATCGTCAGAGAGCATAGCTATGGTCATGAACACAGAATAATTAAAGACCATAAAGTACAAAGTAGATGCAAAGGCTGTCCCACTAGATAACAAACGGCCTTGCTTCTAATTCTAACTGACGTCAATGTGGAAAAAGGAACCTACCTCCATAGCTCAAAAGTCAAATGAGAGGAGACGTGCCTCGAGTGACATCTGTCAGCAACCTTTGTAACTTGGGAAAGTGGGATGTTAATATGCTGTTTACTATGTAGCAGATCTATCTGAAATTATATTGGGGCCTTGGCATTTCCTTTCGATTTAATGTGCAGTAATAAGAGACCACTCAAATGAAGTCAAGACGTTAGTAGTAATAAGACAGAATTTTTGCTCTTTAAGAATTTACTAAATTCTGCTCACTTCAAAGATTGAACTAAGCTCCAAAATTATCCGTAGATCTGTTACAGATTAATAAACTGATTTAATTTTAAGTTGAGCGTATATGAATTCCCAACAAGCGTTTCCTGTTTTTAATTTTATTCCAATCATAATTTAACGATTAATTAATTTGGCATATTACAAGTTTCCAAGTATATTTCTTAATAAGATTATGATGATCACTCAGGTAATCTTCCCCACCATTTATTGAACTCCACGACTTATTACCGAGTTTACAAGAGCCAACCACTAGATCCTATCCTGAGCCAGTTCAGTCCATTCACCACCCTGATCTTCTACTTCTTTAGGCTGTTAATTTAATGTTTAATTGTAGCTTACGTAAAGCGGGCCTTGAAATGAATTATAGTTAATAGAACTTTCACACTATCTTATAGCATTTCGGTTGTATTTTAATATTGTTATTTATTGCAAACATGAATAAAACTAATGGTTAGTTGACACTGATTTATTATAATTTATTGACGACATGTCTCCAATAAATTAGTGTTAACTGACAGTTATTTTGATTACTATGATAAATTATATAATATTTCATATTACAGTATTCCTCTAACGCAAATACGCTATATCAAATTTTATAAAAATGTATCAAACTGCTAAAGATATGTACGACAATATCTTTCAAGGTCCTTAAGGTGCTACTTCTCTGCATTTTAACTGAATACTTGATTTAGGAAATATTTTTTTCAACTGGAATATGTTTTTGAGTGTTGGATGTGACTGGGATCTTAACTAACTCGATGGAACTAAGTCCTCAGTTAAGAAATTCCTCGCGTGTCATAGATTCCGATGGTTCATTTTCAAGTGTGCGTCAGCGTTCCCTTCACCGAGGAAGAATAATTCAACCCAAACTTACCATAATGATTTCCATAACATTCATTATAATATTACACTACTTCCACCGTCTATTAGTTCTTCTGGGTGGTGTCTTTCGTTCCGCACTTCACAACCAAAATTTTGTTCGCATTTCTAATCTCCCTTTTTAATCCTCATTGAATTGATCCATACGTTTAATTTTAGAATTAACTAATTTTTTAAAAGATTAAAGTTTATATTTCCTTGGGTTTTGCCACTTTTTCTTACTTTGGGATAACTAATTTTCTTATTATTGTTATTCAGATATTTTTCCTGGCACGCGCTTGCGGTGATTTATAGGAAGGGCCCTGTATCCATTCGTTTGCAGCCATCCGTAAGCTTCTGGCCATAAATCTAAGACGTCTTACCTTACATTCGTATTCTTCTTACACAACCATGGCAAATCTTACAGTTATGTTTGTGTTACAAAGTCATCATTCGACCTTAACATTGTATTCGCCTGGTAAACTGTTCTCTTTATAAGCATTACTTGGAGACAATATCTAAAGTAACGTAAGATTTAAGGTTCTCATGGCTCCAAGTATAAAGATTGCTCTCTCCTGTGTTGTTAGGCCTTGTAGTCTAGTAGAAGTCTACCGACGTTTCAGAAGTATTTGCTGCCTCCATCATCAGGGCGATCATCGTCATCTTCATCAGTAGTGATGTGCAGTGTTACGTATTAACTTTCATAGTGACAATTCAAAAACTGGGTTGTGAGTTTGAATCGATTGGTTAACACTTCTTCTTCGTATTCTGATGTTCCAGTTCAAACCTTGGTCCGGGCGTCTGCTGTCCTCAGTACCTCCAGAGAAATGCCCGGATAGCGCCTTAAAAATTATGCCATTATCACTTTCTTCTACATCTTTCCACAATTGTTCCTTTGAGTATTTGTAAAAAAAATACCGGTGCATTTGTAACTTGTTGTTCTTGTAGATTGGGAGATATAACTTCACAACTATGTAAAACAATAGGTAGAATTATACTTTAATTTTTATGCAGGACGCTAGAAACAGTGAACTGAATTATGCCACAGTAGGAACTTCCTGGATTTAATAGGCTTATAATTAATTGTATCATGAAAATAATTTCGATTTAAATTACAACATACGCTCCATATTGTTTAAGCTTTATTTTAAAGTGATAAAACAAAATTTTACCCAAGCACCGTTTAAATGCCAGGAAATACTTAATATGCATACTTTCACGACCTAAATTACATACTAGTTCCTGCACTAAATTCCTTACCTTTGTTTCGCCACATAAAGCGAGATATACGATAAGTTGTTGGGGGGCCTTTATTGTTACACTCATTAATACAAAAGGTATTAATTATCTTACGAATTTTTAGTATATAGTGAATGAGAAAGATATTATTAACTGACAGAATATAAAGTATGTACTTCGCTTAGTCAGCAAGTGTAGCTAAAATCGCATACCGCCTTCTAACGAGAGGTCAGAAACGCTATATGCCGTTTTAATCTACATGACTGTATGTGCATATAATGTACACACACGGACACACTGTTATTATCCTCCAGTTTTAAATCAGTATTCATAGCCTCTGACGTCACATGCCACTACCTCAACTCGTCCAGCGGTTTTTATGGCCCAATGAGGCTGTGGACATTGGGTAGCACAGAGATTACTTTTATGTTTCAGATACTGTATCATCTGCCCTCGCGTTATCTCGGCTAGATATTCATTTGCATGGGAAAATTACAAAATAAGCGAGCTAGAATGATTGTGCGAAGATAGAGTGGTAGCAAATGAGAACGTAAAGACACAGAAAAGAATTAATCAACAGTAGCTGAATCAGCAGTGCACTGAAGAATACAGTATCGGTAAGCAGTTTCAGTATACGGGGCAAAGAATAAATTTGTGCTTCACGTAATTATCTTCGAGAGCTTTAAATCTGAAAGTTTTTGACAAATATGTTTATCAAATTAAATAATTATTGAAACTCCGTATGAATAACATGCTAATGTATCACCCACGTGTGAACATTATAATTATCTGCCCTCAGTAATAAAATCATGGCTATTATTCGAGCTTCTGATGTGGAAGCAACATTAATGTCGTTTGATACAAGTGTCTGATATTTAAAATAAAACTACGTAAACAGAATTAATTCTAGAACTATTAATTCTTTAGAAATTCAGTAGCACTTATTGAGGTTAGGTTTGGTCTGTCTCAATGTCTGTATCGAAAAATAAAAGGCAGATAAATGAGGGAATCTGTTGATATCTCGATTAGAGTCGAAGTCGCTGTCTGTACAGGTCCAAGATATTATCGAAAATATTACCCAATCCGATGTGTTTACTGTCTGATAGCACATGTATATGGGGATGGCCATCTTTAAGGGATATAGCAGCGTGTTGTCTGGTAGATATTGACCGACGTTTCAGAGGAGCATATTACCTCCAGCATCAGGATACTGGATCCAGAAGACAGCTATCTTCATATTTTGTCGCCATGAGAACCTCTAATCTCACAAACATGGATGGAATTTAGGAAGAGAGCTTGGATCTTGGAAATGTCATTAATATTTACACGAATCAGCATCTGTTGTCATTTCAAAACGACATGGGTTGCTTGCCACGGTCATTATAAATATTTTGGCCAGGTATACGTGACCGCCAACTTATCTTGGACTGCGTTAGACAGGATTTGAATCCACGTAAACTATGCATTGCGCATGTACTACAGGTATCCGTGTAGTTACGTGTATCTGCCAAAAGTACTCAGCTTATGCTTGACACAAATAGCGCTAACTTAATTCACCTCAATAAACTACCTCCTAAGAGACGGTATTTTATGAGGTCATTAGTGGACCGAAACAAACCAGCGGATGGATACTTCCTGACTGCCTGGCAATATAGTGCAGTGGCAATATCGTAAGTAGGTCACTTGGTTTTCTGTGAAGTATTAGAAGTTATTTTTGCGGGCAGAGTTAAGGAACCGGTAACATGTTTCATTTTTAGAATACTTTTGTTATCTTGCAAGGTCAGACAGACTTACGGATCATCTATGTGTGTCTGCCTAGCTTTAATAAATTATAAACTGGTAAATACATTTCTGTGACACTTGTGCAAATCGACAGTAGACGTCCGGGAAGGTCTTGTCGGGTCTTTGAGGACCGGAAACAGATAATATTGTGGTTGAGTCCAAGACGGGTTTGGGTCTGGTTCAAATATTGACAATCAAGCATCGAGCATTCTCTAGTCATTAACCCTACCTTTTATTAAAGTAAATGTTATTCGTAATAGCACTCATCTATCTGACTCTGGAAACAAATGCTACCGACTTGATTTTCTCGGAGATTTTTTCAGCTACTTTCTCCCAGAAATATTTCGAGATATCACATTACAAACTTGATGTCCGATATCTGCCCTAAAATTTTCATGACCTTTGAAATAATGCAGTTTTGATTAAGGTTGAAATTTTTTAAAATGCAAAACAAAAACTTGGAGGCTTCTCAGAACCTATAGCATATTTAGATGTGGCTAAGTTAAAACGAAAATTGTCAACACCAATCGTTGTATGTGATGTGTAACATTGAAATAATTATTTGTTTTCCTTTTAGTGAGTGTCATTTCCGGTCTGTTTAACTTCTCGGTTATAAATTCAATTTATTGCCCATCGCAAACCGATCAAAACATTTTTGCCCCTACGCTACGCGGTAATTTAACGAACTTAGATCTATAGAAACAGATGAGCTTTTCTTGTGACACTACCGTATGAGTTCATAGGGCACATGTGAGGAGAGAGACGAGAAGAAACAATCTTTTCCAATTTACTGGCTTGTTAATCTTGTTTAAAACTAACTCATGCTTCTGCCTGTGCTACCAACTAATCTCACCCTTCATCTTGGTATGCAAAACCCACACACTCTACTCATTTCTTGTGCTCGTTTCTCTGTTTTCCACGTGACTTCATAGCTCAAGAGTATCTGTCTAGGGAAAACACGCGGTGTTTCGCGTGCAGTAAATTTAATCTCAAAAGTTAGATGCTTCTCCTCATATACTCCATCAATCAATGTCACTGTCAGTCAACGCCTTACTTGAACTTTGTATGATTTGTGATAAGTTGCACTGATGTATTCACGAGTATTTGATGTATACATCTTTAAGTTCTTTAGCAGGGGCCATTCGCATTGCCGAAATGTTTCTCCCCCCCCGCAGTGACAACTGTCTTCATGCCTGAGCTAAAACGAATCAAAGCAGCCATCTAAGACTCCTTACCCAACTGTTTTATAAGCATCTTTATAGAAACAGCAGGGGAAATACATTAAAAAAAATATATATTAAATTAATATTATAAAGTATAAGAATGTTGTGCACCAGACAAAGGCTACAAGTAATTTCTGTTTACTGTAACTTCATAGATTGAAATACATATTATAGCTTGAATTTTAGATAATCTTTTATTTGAATTAAGATATTGTGATTTATTTAAATATAAACCTCCTGTTTTACTCGCTCGTGTGTAGCTTTAGTCCTCTTATCTGGATGTCATGTTTGCCACATTCAAATAAAAATGCTGTCTAGTAGCTACACGTAGAAGTGTTCGATTTTGTGTCAAGGCTCCCTTAGATTCCCAGGTGTAACGTGAAACTGGAAGTAACGCCTTGTGCCATATGCCCAGTCTATATAAATATATATATATATATATATACACACACACGAGGTGCGATCGGAAAGTTTCAAGACTGTGTCAATAGAGGGCGAACCGGATGTAGTACGAGCTTCTGCCGCTAGGGGGTGCGGCCTACATTCATAGTGAATCGGTGTGCCAGCCGGCATCATCGAATTAGCATTTGTTTCTTATTTGCGGCGTTTTGGTAGTGCATTACACCGACCCTCCTGCGATTTCGGAATGGCGTGTGCATCAAATTTTGCCAAAGACTCGCCAAAACGGCTACGGAAACCTATGAAATCCTAAAGCAAGCATTTGGGGAGTCCGCAATGGGTCGTGCACAAACTTTTGTGTGGCATTCACGTTTTAAAAACGGCCGAACTTCTGTCGATGATGACGAGCGTTCTGGACGACCATCTCCGAGCACAACGCCCGAAAATGTTACCAAGATTCGGCAGGCCATTCACGAAGATCGACGTCGTACCATAAACGACTTGTGCGACATTGTTGGGATAGGCTATGCGACCTGTCAGCTGATTCTAAAGGAAGAACTCCACATGCGAAACCAAGGCTCCTGTCTGAGGACCAGAAGCAGAATCGACTTCTCGTTAGTCAGGAGCTCAAAGATCTTGCAAGAACCGACCCCAACTTCCTTTCTAAGCTCCGTGTGACTTCTTCCTCTTCCCAAAGATGAAAATTCAGCTAAAGGGAAGGAGATTTGAGACGATAGAAGAGATTCAGGCAGAATCGCAGATGGTGCTTGACAGGCTGACAAAGAAAGATTTCCAGGGATGCTTCCAGGCTTGGCAGCGGCGCTGGGATCGTTGTGTTCACTCCCAGGGGAACATCGATAACTCAAATCGATATAGTAATACAATAATTTCTTGTCTGGTTTAGAAACACAATTAACAAAAACTTGTAAGAAATTTTAGAGGAAATTTCTTGATCTATATTTACGTTTAATTCATCTGGCTGTGAACAGTATTCAGCGGACTGCCCTACTGAAAACGTTGAGAAAATTCGAGTTATGTAAAAAGAGGGAAATTTCTTGAACTCTTAGCTTTACAAGAAGAATCCGACTATGTGGACTTAGGTAATTTAATGTACCTGATCGATTATGTGGCATTATTAATAAAACAGGAACACATACGATATTATGGCGTACAAACCCTGCGAAAGCTTAAGATTTTAAAACAAAAGAAAGAAAAACAAGAAATTTGGCCTGATATTGAAATTGGTGATAGGAATAACGAAATATTTGTTTTCTGGATTGTTTAGTGATGTGGGGCTGGATAAAACTACATAATAACGAGCTCCAAAATTGTACTCTTCACCACATAACTTATAAGGATAATCAAATCGAGGATGATAAAATGGACGGGTTATGTAGCACGCAATGGTAGATGATAAATACGTACAAAATTCTTGTTAGAAAGCCTGAAGGGAAAATACTACTTAGTAAATCTAGACTTTGGATAATATTAAAAATATTGAGAGGGGGTGTAATAGATTTATTTGACCTAGAGCAGGGACAAGTTAAGGGATTTTGTAAACACGGTGATGAACCTTCGCATTCTGTAACATATGATAAGTTAAGAGACCACAAGGTTCTCAATAAGGACTCTATTCCATGTAATCTAGTTTTTTGTTACATTTCTTAGATCAGTGTCCAGCGGGGTTTAACTTTAGCGGGGCTCCAGTAAGCAAAATTACATTAAAAGTTTCAAGTTTCATTCGTAACACCTTTAGGGGCCATATGACTGATGCTATCCTGTTCGCCACAGTGCAGATGTCCAGGTTCATAACCATGTCCCCAACGAATTGCATCTGGCACTTGTGGTACAATATTTAATCCTTCTGCACTTCTGCACTTTGAGGTGAAGTTTATATTAAATTGTAAGACTTGAGGTTCTCACAGCGGTGAATATGAAGATTTCTGTCTTCTGGGTTGTTGCGCTGTGGAGTCTGGTCGATGTTAACCAACGTTTCAGAGATCATACTGCCTCCGTCATCAGGGCGATGAGCATGAATATTTCTGTCTTCTGGGTTGTTGCGCTGTGGAGTCTGGTCGATGTTAACCAACGTTTCAGAGATCATACTGCCTCCGTCATCAGGGCGATGAGCATGAATATTTCTGTCTTCTGGGTTGTTGCGCTGTGGAGTCTGGTCGATGTTAACCAACGTTTCAGAGATCATACTGCCTCCGTCATCAGGGCGATGAGCATGAATATTTCTGTCTTCTGGGTTGTTGCGCTGTGGAGTCTGGTCGATGTTAACCAACGTTTCAGAGATCATACTGCCTCCGTCATCAGGGCGATGAGCATGAATATTTCTGTCTTCTGGGTTGTTGCGCTGTGGAGTCTGGTCGATGTTAACCAACGTTTCAGAGATCATACTGCCTCCGTCATCAGGGCGATGAATATTCTACACAGCGCAACAACCCAGAAGACAGAAATCTTCTTATATTAAATTGGTCCGATAAGAAACAAAACTTAATTCAGCCAACAAAATAGTCTACACCGTAAATAGATTTAATCAAAAACTGTTGAGATTTCTATACGATGAAACATATTGAGAGACACGAGCTCAGCATTTTGCGTTTGCTTCATGCATTTCGTGCAAAGTTGGCTTATAAACACAGCCAGCACATGGACACGGAGGGCACTTCTAAGCGTCAGACAGACAAGCTAAATTAGTCTGCGATTTTGAAAATACATTGGAAGATTTAAATAAAACAAAGTAATACATTTAGAAATTGAATTGTTTTATCCCATAGTGCGTAAAGCTGAAGTTTATAAAACTCCACAGACAATTCTCTGATCTCATTTGTTCTTTGGGTAACGGGGATACTCTCTTTAAAAAGGCAGCTAATCACGAAAAAATAACACAAACGTTTCTGTACATCTGAATGTTTTCAAAGATAAAATTAAATAAAAAGAAATCAAACGGAAACAAATTACGATCCGTTGCGTCGTCCAATCTACTGGTTGAATATTGCCTGAACATCCTGTGTGGGCGAATGTCCTTTGTTTTGTTATTTTGCGCACACACACACACATTTTACTAATGAATCCTGTACAATCAGTGGCTATTCTTTCATGAAGGAGACCAGTCAAGCTTTTCATTACTGCCCGGTGTTTTATGTCGGCATCCGGCTGATGGAGCCGCTGGCATCTATTCACCAGACCAAAAAACTCAAAGTGATTCTATTTGTTTTACCGTGATTTTTGTTAATAATATGGCTCTTTTGTGATTTACCCTACGGTGCAATATGTTTTAAAACGAGATTTAAATGCCGAGGGCCTTTGCTTTGTTGCATACATATTTTAAAAAAGACTGTATTTTATACTTTTAGTTTTAATACGGCGAAACTATTTCTGTTAATTAATTTAGTTTAATTAAATTTGATATATGTCATTAACAACAAAAATATTTCCTTTTAAAAACAGCTAAGTTAAATAATATATACACGGAATAAACAATCGATGTTTTCAAATAGAAATACAAATTCTGCAGGATCCATCGCATTGACTATCTGTTCTAGATAAAGCAGAATTAACATGTATTTAAAAGACTATAGAGAATATTCAGATTAAAAAGAACATCAATGAAGAGTTCTGAACATGCAACGTCAATTGCAAACAGAGTTAAAACCTCTCGTTTAATTAATTAACTAAATAAATGTTGTTACTATTAGCATCGTACAACCACAGGCCGGTAGAAAATTAGACTTTTAAACTATTTATTACTTCAGTCAAAGTTATCTATTATGATTAATAATAACAACAATAAACAATAGTAGTAACTACCTGTTACATGATTTTTTAACCAGCGGGACACAGATCTTTGGCTGCTTTCATAAATCACGTAATTATTCAGAATCTCAAACAGCAAAGCAGGAATTTACCGATCAAAAGTACATGGTTAAGGCTGTGAAGGAAATTAAATGTATAAAGTATAATACTTATTAATACCAGGATTCAATGCCTTAATACCTTTAATAAAATGAATGAAAAATGGCAAGAAGGACAAAGTTGTTTGCGTTGACAAGAATATTACAGGAACTCAGGTCACAAACCCAAAACCTCTCCTGGATATAAGTGCCTCGGTGAAGATGGTGGGTTTATAGATATATTTTCTATGACAGCCATACGAATAGAATGATTAATAAAGATTTATAAGATGTGTAAGCTTTTATCGAACTCCCCGCAGTTATAGTGCGGGAATTTTGCTAATACTTTCACATGGGCTTACTTACAAAGATTTACTATTTGTAAAACTACTATTGCAGATTTATAAATACAACAGTAAAAAGAAGTAGTTATCAGGACAACGAAAATCTTCCAAAGAAGAACAAATACGTTTTCTTCCATAACATTTGTTTACACAATTGTCGTCAGACTGAATTTAGCCTTATTCTAAGTAATTAAGGAAGTGAAATTCAACTGTTCATACAGAACAGAAATGACAGATGAGAAAAGGGTTTTAAGGTTGTCTAGAAGGCCTTTAATAATATAACTAATTTCCATTGGTATGTTGTAACTGTTACACAGAACTAACGAGCGAATAATGTAAATCATTTCTAATGTCATATCTTTTATATAAATGACACAAAACAAACCCCATTATGAATTATGGAGCCCATGTTCTCTGTCAGAGCAGATGGGAGGAACGTTGATTGAGGCAGAATCATACTTTTTGTTTGTAAGATAGGCAGATACATTGTAGGACCAAAATATGTACAATCTTAAGAATGAATTGAAATTCGAGAAAAACACACACACACACACACACAAACACTCTTCTTTTAAACAGAATATACAGAAATGACCATAGAAT
>NW_019060254.1:0-17059 GCF_000696155.1 Zootermopsis nevadensis
AAAGAATGAGGTTATGGACACATTTCCAGATTCTCCTGTCCCAAATAAATCCGGCACTTAACGTAGCAATCTTCGTAGTTCTGATTTAAAGGTAATTTATATTTTGACAAACAGAACGTGCGTCAGGAATGGATTGCGTGACTTTTCTGGGTAACTTATTTTAAACAATATTAGACCAATTGAAAGAGTCGACTGGATGTAAGCGGATTTACATGCAGACAAGAGGTCGTACGACAGATTAATGACGTAACTTGAAAAAAAAGTTAAGAAAATACGTAAAGCTATTACAAACATTTTGCGAAACAGACACCGCTGAACTGACGTCAAAGTGTATGACTGAGTAAAATATTTAAATTAATTGTTTGACGAGAAAAGCGAAGGTGGACTGGTACATGAAATTCAACTGTAGGCCCAAAATATGGGGCACAGTTTTGCAAAGGAAGGACCCGGAGAGATCACATCGTAAATATCAAAACAGAAACAAAGCTGCAGGTTTCGATGATTTGTCAGCTGAGATTTGGAAAATGTTTTCCACCATGAAGGCGTGAAATGAAATTTAAACGAATATGTTTAACAAAGTTACAAACAGGAAAGAACCCCCCCCCCCCCCCCAAGAAAAAAATATGTCTGAGGGTGTAGAAATTATAGCGTTGATTTGTTTTACGAAGCTTTACTCTGTTGAACAGTTTAAAGAGTTCGGTTATTATATAATTCTCACATTATCGGGCACGATAAAAGAATTTATTTATTCTGTTTTGGGGAGAAAGGAGCTTATATGCTCATTATTTTATAATTGTTCGCATGATTCCTTTTGAATGCTACTTGTAGTCCAATTTCTGAAGAAAGCGATTGAATCAACAAGTTGAATTATGTAGCAATTTATTGGCAGCATTGGTACCGCTGCCATTAACACACTTGTCTGTACGCTTGTTGGTTAATTCGAACATGCGGTTAGTGACTTCAGTGTAACAGGGGCCTACCTGACACTATGTATGTGATCATTGTCTCTTAATATCACAATGTCTTATCAGTAGGCTGATGCACTGGACAGCGATTTAATTGTTCATTGGATAACTGGTTTTCAACTGAACATCCTCAGTCATACATACACAGTCTCTTCGGAATTGTTTATAATAGCAGAAATTTCTAACCAGCTAACGTGATGGAATAGAGTCTTTGTTAAGATATAGTTGTGCAGTCAGTTAAATTTAAATAAAAGTTCAATAAATGTCCGCCTGTGTTCTTAAGTGTCTTTCAATTGGTAGTATCGTAAGCCTGTTATAATCCAGTCCACATACTCACATTCAAGTTATAAGATACACTTTAAGATTATCGTCCCATCTGCGCCGAGGTTTGCCAGTGGTCTCTTTCCTTCAGGTTTCGGGACTAAAATTTCTAATATAAATGCGTACATTTTATATAGAGGCATGTGTTGTTATTTATACTCTAAATAAAGTTCATATTATTCAAATTATATCTGGTAAATATATATGAATTAAAATTATTTTGATCACAATATTATAAGGTGTTGAGTTAACATACGTTTAAACTACTATTTTATCTATGTTTTCAAATTATATTCATGTAACACGAACACACGGAAAATCGTAACTTACTCATCTATCAGGGGATCCAGAAACAGAAGGAGGGTTAAATTTTAACATGATATCCCAGTGTATTACGAGATTTGTCAGTGAATGGTTTGAGCAGTAAGATAACGGCAGCTCATTAGAATTTATGTTTACATCAATAATACAACAGAGCACCTGTAACGAGCGAATGCAAAATCATTAAGATGGCAGGTAGCCTTCGAAGTTCACGATACTGAATTATAGACGATCCTGAAACAACTGAACTTCGGTAAAATTACGATATAGAGCAAAAGCATTACGAAAATGGAATACTCATTCTAATTCAGACTTTAATTCCCAGTAGACAATAAATATTTAACTTTGTTTATATTCCTGACGTCTTTAAGTTTTATGCTTGCTTGTCAATAAACGTCCTACAGATTTAGACCGGTCTCAATTTGAGATTTCCATTCTGCTTCTGTCTTGGAGTTTGTTATTTTAATGAGAAATCTCATGGAAATATGGAAACAAACTACAATTCCTGCATGCATTTGCATTGCAGAGTTTTGTATTGAAATTGTAAGTGAAACTTGCTTTCTTTGAGAGTATAATTCCGATGGATTCACTACCTATCAAAGTGTATGTTTAAGTTGGCTTTAAACTTCTTTGAAACAGGCCAAGGTCTATTAAATTGTATGCATGTTACTCTTTGATACTAATTATTTGACTGTTGGACATCCTTGTGTCTTACCTACCTTGAACAGTGACTTTATTGTATCATAGAACAGTTTTATGTTAGAAAGTGTGGCACCGAGGTATCCTTTACTGCGAGCTTGTACAGGACATCAAAATATCAATGTTACTTGCTCGCATATTGGAGATGGCAGTCTTGAGTATAGGCTAGACTTTCGACTAACTAAATAAATTTCGTTATGACACGTCTGTTTCCTCCCAAATCTTCTTTTCACGTACTTTTCGACATTAAATGAATTTTGAAACTGATGCAGTGTCGTTGATAACCTGTGATAAGAGGAGGTGAAGGTTAGGTTATGTTAGCTTTCCAGTTGGATGGACTGAAGCGTGTGGTATCCGAAAGGAGTCTCTGCTGAGCGTTTTTAAAATAAAACCGAACGTGACTGAGTAAATAGCATTGTATTATTGTGTATCTCCAGAACACTTCCAGGCGTAAGATATTTTGGTTACTGGTAACTTCTTCTGCTTCTTCCCACTCAAAAATTGAGTCTGTTGATCCGTTCCGAGACAAAGGAATTGTTGTATCCATCTTATTGTTGGACGCCAAATGTCTTCCAATACGTTGATAGGGGTTTCATTTTCAGGTATTTTATTTATAAATCCGTTGTTTATCTCTTTCATTCATATCACGTTCAGCAAGCATGCACACACAAAAAAGCAACTTGCAGTGGTCTTTAATATTAATGTAGAGAACAATATACGATATTCTGAACTGAACATTTTCAGTTTTCGAATCCCCCATTAATCTCATTTGTGTTATACATAATTTTGTTTTTCCATGAAACATTTGGGCTCTATTGCACAACAAAAGTTGAGTTAATGATCGCAATGTGAGGAGAGTAGACAGATGTATATATTTTGGTGTTTCAGTAATTAGCTGCTTCTGATGTATTAAATGGAAACTATGCAGAGATGCAAAGCAGATTTCTACAAATATTAATTTTCGTGTTTTCTGGCTCTCATTGTAAGTTGTAATTCTGTGGAAAGACTCATTGTTCACGTTGAAAACTGCAGAAAACCTAAATTCGTTTTCTGTCCGGAATAGCGTACGTAATTGTGAATTTTTTTTTGTCAGTTGGCTTGTTTTACAGATGCGTTTTATTTATCTCCAAAATATTTGCATACCGTGCAGTAGTGGTGAGGGTTGATACCCATATGGGATTGGTTTGTTAATATAAATTTCTGTAAAAACTTCATACAACGGCATATTGTTGTAATGGAACGGAAATAATATATTTTAACATGTTATGTCCAGTAAGCGGCTTTATTTCTTGTCGCTAGCGAGGAAATTCGCTATCCATCGAAATAACAAAATTTACTCTACTTAATCACTTTCTGACCTAGTGGGTTGGCCCGACAGTTCACCAGCTGACACTGATATAGGCATTAATTATTCCTTTGTCTGTGTATTTATACAGGATCTAGTCAGAAAAAACCGCAGTCCGACCCCAGTGACACGGCTTAGATAAGCAAACATACACAACAAACCTCAGCAATCATTAACAACGATGTTTTTCCTCTTGAGTATAATTTAGCAGCCAAAATGGTCGTTTCTCTCCTCATGCTCTGCTACTGTAAAGAAATTGAGATAGTATGTAGTGCTGAACTGACAGATTTTCACGAAACGTCGTACGAATGTCACGTCCGTAGAAGTCACCCCGCTTTAGGTGGTGTTAATTTCCTGCCTTCTGCTACGCCAACGTGACACTTGAAACAACTTCTGGGGTAGGAGCGGTACTAGCTCTGTTTAATATATGGACCCGAATCTGCTCGTGGGAAAAAAAAGATATTCGAGATGCGGACCATTAGTGAAGTCAACTCGCCTTATCTGTAAAACACCTTGGATGTATACAGAGCCATCACTTAGAAATAGGATGCATATTAATATTTTTAAACCTACCATACATGTTTATTATCACCCAATGAAGAAATGAGATACGTCATTTCTTTTAATTTTATTAGTAAAAGTAATGTGGAAAACATTTGCTCTTGATGACAATGAAATGCGGATTTTCTGCTGATGTTAATAATTATTTTCACATTTAACGATTTTTTTAATGAAAGTTCGTTTAATTCAACCATGTAATTTTGCACGTGAGCGTTATTACAGTAAAACAGAAATAAATTATATCATGATATTGTTGCGTGACTGGTTTCTGACACATGTTCGGTTGCAGCTCGCCATAATTTGAAACCATCGTCACGTGATAATTGTACGATTATGTTTGTGGCAATTTCTGAAAATTCTGTCATGTGAGCCGTTGTTCCTCTGGTAAAACAATCATCAGAAGCTCTCGGCGACATGAAATAAATGTCAGAAACATTTTGTTCCACTGTCCGTACATCATGATTCACGAGACAGAAGTATTAGGGGCCTGAAGATAATTGCTCAGGTCCTGTGAGGAGGATCATAATTTGTGTTGTTCGCCAGTAATTATTATGATGGCAGAAAGGTCAAATAGGACGAGATAGACGGAATATATATGTAGCATGCATGGAGAGAAATTCACAAAAACGTTTAGCTGGAAGAGACCACGTTACACATGTAGGCGTAGATGGGGTGCTAATTTAGAACGCGTGTTAAAGAACACTTTATCAGGAAATCCTCCAGTAGTGACGTCTTGTGAACACGGTAATGAATATTTTGGTTCCATTTGAGATGTAAGAAGAGGCACTACTTATCTGGCCTCAAGCTGCTCAATTTCGCTGTTTACTTAACGACGTTTCTCAACTCACGTATTCGGAAAACTTCGGCTCTTCCGGCCCTTTTAGGCTCAGTCGAATTTAGTGACATTTAAAATAGGCCACGATCGTTCACTCGTAGTTCTTTCAAGTTCATGTCAATTTCTCGTTCTCTCAGCTGGATTCGTACACTCGCCACATCGCTCTGTAAACTAAGAACAATTTTTAGTTGTTCCTCTCAGAAAGATATCTAAAATATAAAATAATCGACCTTACTTGAAGCTGAAAATAGGTCTTATGATTGGCAAATGGATAAGCTATGTGCAAACCACCGAGCGGTGGTAGATTACACGGCTTTACTAATCCAGCGGTGGATGTTCCTAATTATTGCGAAGTGCTGGTGCAAAGTTGAGTGTGAAGGAAGCCACAGTTAAGGGCTGATGAAAATTTAATTGTGGGACTGGTGTTCACACTAGTTTTACTAAAAGTTTCATCCGAATAGGTGAGTTCAGTTAGTGTAGCTGTCTATACGCCATGTGCAAAATGGACCTGGTGTTCTTTTAAATTTTCATATCTGGTTCCAAAAGCAATGTATGTCTGTCTGTCTGTCTGTCACATTTATAGTTCAGTAAAGCTAAGCGAATCATACTTATTTCAATTATTCATGCGGAGTCTAGAAATACCGTTATTTACTCAGTGTTCGGATACTTCTGTCTGTCCAAAATATGCGTCTTGTTTCAGCAAGATGTATCTAACGTAAAATGGTTGCCTCTTTCTTAAGCTGTTTATGTTATTTTTATTAAATTGGTGTTTACCAGTTATAGTGACGCAATGTGTTTTAAGGCAGGAAGAGATTCACATATAATTTAGATTAAATTTATCTGTGAAAGACGTAATAGTGGCACTCTCCTTGAAGAGTGAACAGTGACGCGGAGGCAGAGCGGATATAATTTGTCAAAATTAGGACTTTATATATTATGTTCTTATTAAACGATTAAGGAAATGTATATATTTAAACTGCAAGGCAAGTTCTTTAAGTAACATTTCTGCTTCTCTGACTGACCTTCGTACCGAGTAGTCTGCTAAGTATTGACTGAAGTTCAGAGCATTTTACTGCCTCGCCATGATGATGGAGTCAGTAAGCTGTATTGAAACACTCATTCAATATTTAACAGACTACGCGGTGTAAAACTCCAAACGACATCCATTTTGATGAGGAATGTTAATTTTTCTTCTAGTACGTGAAGCAAAAATCTAATTTTTACGATGAATGCATTGATCTACCGCTGTAAGATGTATCCAGCTATCATAACTGGAGTCCGTATTCAATTTTCGGATGCGAACGAAAGAGGGACAGAAGTTGGAAAATGAATGGAACGAAAATTCTGACCTTTTTTTAGTTCACAAACTGAGTTAGCGAGAAGGCGTGTTGGTTATCGTAACGTCAGTGGGTGGTCTTACGTTATGGCTTGTCCTTTTGATTATGAAAGGGAAAAAGTGTTGGGTCGTCCCAGTCCTGTACTATTGACAGCAGCTTAACTCTTGCACTGGAGTGCTACATAGATGAGACCCAGCTGTAGCGTGACACAGAAGAGTGCGAAAACCACGACGTTCCATTTGTTACAAACTTGTATCGTCGTTTATAAACGCATATAATAATTACATAAATATAACATGCAAATATAAAACTTTCCTTGTTGTCGAAGTAGGCCTGTTGTTCCCCATAAATTTTCGGTGTGGACATGGCGGCACAGCCGTAAATGAAACGTCTGTCATATCACACCTAGCTAGACACTTCAGCAACAGCAAGGTTCATTCTACTTGTCTTTTATATATATATATATATATATATATATATACGATGACACACATTGGTAAATGGTTAAGAATCCGTGCGAGTTTCATTTGCTAAACTCGCGCGTGTACGAAAACGAATTTTACCGCGCAAAGTTTAGAGTTTCCCCTCAGCACAAATTTAATTGAAAATTTTTGGTAGTTTCGCAGGTGAAACTTGCGATTGGACGAACAAAATGCCTTTATCCTGGTGTTACTAGATTAAAATCATTACTGTGAATTTATTAGTCACTTTTTAGGTAATATGTAAGCATTAATTTATTTGATTTCATCGTTATTATAATGGGCGTAGTGCATTTTAAATAACAAATAATCGACCAATTATATGACCGTAACTACGAATGTTATTATGAATAGATCAACTAACTCATTATTTAACGGTAAAGGGAAGACAAGTTAACACTTACTCCCTTATCTTTATATAGAAAAGTTTAAAGATTAAATTAAATCACGCGACAAAAAAAAACATGGATACGACTTTCTGTAAATTTCGGGTGAGTTATTAAAGCTGGGGGAGAATTTCGGGGAAAAAAATATTGCTCCTTTTTCAAGCTGTCAAGCTGCAAAAAAAGGTTCCGCTGTATAGGGTGGTCGCGATGCTGTCATTTGCAGAGAAGTGTTAGGGTGGAGGATTTGAGGAAAAATATATTGCAAATATCAGGCAATAACAATCCATTGCATCACTCTTAGCAGCCTTCCACGTCAACATAACCCTGCCACTGCTCGAAGATGGTGACCTTCTGGATTGTTGCACCAAATCACACGATTATCATCGAAATTTTCAACGTTATTCCACCTATGTGTATTGTTATGTTACGTTCTGGACTTATATACGAGATGCGCTTAGATCGGATGTGGATCTGGATACGTGGCTGAGATTTGTTCCGGTTTTACTGACGCCGTGTAATAGGCTACGACCACATCATTTCAAGTTCTTAACATTTTCATTTGCAAATGAAGCAGCGACGTGATAAAACAAAATCAGCCATCACCCATGCTGAAATTCTTGCGTTGTCCCATCAAGTGCGTTTTACCGGTTCCTGACGATCTAAATTCTGCCATTCGCCACTTATTTCTGTGTAATATAACAATTTTAATGGAGTAGTGTTCGGTGTATACAATATTGATACTTTATAAATATATGTGTTTGCAACACAACTTTTATCGTGTAAACACGCGTTTTCTGTGACACGTAGGGTTTGGCATAATGACACTGTACACCGCGCTGTCAGGCTTCTTACAGCAACGTAATAACGAATTTCTTGACAGAGCAAAGCGCCACAAGGAAGTTGAGTTAATGAATACCTTGTGTCTTATCGGCCTTAATAAACTGAGCAAAATGTTATCTGCGTGATGGCAAGGTTATCTACTAAATATAAACATCACAGAAGCTCATTCCACCATTACAGTTACGTTAACTTCACTGGTTGAAGGAATTGTAACGTCGCCAAGTTTTCGCAAGTGTGCTAGTTGTCTGTCAAAAGAATGACGTAGCTGCCGACCATGATTTCTGTAACAACCGGAAAAGTAAGAGCTTTGATCATAATCTCCCCCGAGGTATGTATTGCGACTTCAAGGAAGTTTCGTTGAAACAGCTTAAGCCTTTATGCTAGTTTTCTTTTACTGTGCCAACTTTGGAATTTCCGCACAATACTGTGACAAGTTCCGATTGTTCAAGTAATAAGTTTGTGTGGAGCGGAAAGCTCATAATGTAGAACCTCGAGTCAAATTTTTCCTTACAGAGATGTACTACATATGTTTCCTCTGACAACTTTGTACAGCGGTAAATTGAGAATATAATTGTACATTCTTAAGTATTCTGTTGTAATAAGTACACAGACGAGGTTGTATAATGGTAACATTCTAGAATTGTATTTGAGAGTTATCTGCTTAAAATCTCTATCGGTGTACCAGACTTCTTGACTGAATTCTTTCGTGGATTTTCTCAGTCTGTCTACTCAGTTGCGAGATTGTATACCTTAAAACATGGTACGCCTGCGTCTTCCAAATTCTTAACCTGCATACTGTTTTCGAGTTTGTTTCCATTTAATATGACGGTCCTCTCTCTCTCTCTCTCTCTCTCTCTCTGGTGGATATTAAGAGACCACATAACTTAAAATGTACAACGCGATCAGTGTTTACTGTTGTTTTCGTCATTAGGTGTTCAAGTACAGGTTAACGTATGATGTGATCTATTTTTTACAGGCCTTGTAATTACGCGCAGCTACAAAACTGTGTAGTGTCACATTCTTCTGCTTTTATAACTTGAATGAAATTGCAAGTATGAATAATTCATTGTTTCTTTCTCCAGTGAACTAATTCTTGTTGAGATAAAATAGATCTGTTATCTTTTACGTTATCTGTGATATGCATTTCAAATAGACGCGTCTGGATTGTGATCTTTCTAGATTATTACGGCTGTATAACTGTTTTATTTATCTTTTTGAAGCCAAACTGAAGGCCTAAATACCTTGAATTGATTTCAGTAAAGTTTTAAAGCGTGTTGTTGCCATTAAAGTTGCATGGGATGGTCTTACTTGTGTGTGTCGGTTTATTTCTACGGGATTTTTTGTGGGTAGTTTTAAATCTGACACAAACTAGAGGTATATGTTGGCGATGATCGGTAGACAAGTCTCAGAGGTGAGCGAAGTACCACGTAACTGTTTCATAAATCATGACGGAGTGAACAGTGAGTGAAGACACGCAAATCCCACACGATACAGACAGGTAATTTTGTTCCCGTAGAAACAATTACCTTGAACCCCATTTCTCATCATCTTGCCTACATGCAAAGTTATATACCTTCCACATTGTAAGGAAATATTTCACCTACATAATATCATGTAACAGATTCATGCCTTGAGAGACTGATTTGGTGAAAACACACCAAGAACATTATTATTTAGGTTTTCGTCATGAAGGATATCCTCTATACTCGTAATAACATTTTCCAAAGTGCGTTAACCATTTCGCAAGTCAGTTGATGGACCAAATTAGAATACTTCCGTGTACTTAGTCAGGTCAATTTTATGGCCATGAGAATAATTATAGTCTGTGGGAATGGCTTGTCGAAATTCTACGGGGAATGTTTTCGTACCTTCATACTATTTTGATTTCTTCATTTCTGTTAACGTCTGTGAAAAATAAATAAAATGTTAATTTAAAATATTACAGCGCTGTAAAAGTAAACGTTATTCCTTGCTTTCTATAATTTATTTTGAAATCGTCGCTTCCTTTTCCAAATAAAATTCTGTAGGAAGTATGTCGATAATCCATTTGCCGATCACAATACGTTAGTCACATTCTATTTATTCTGATGAATTTTATGCTTTTTATGACAGACTATGCGTCAATCAGCCCTTCCCAAGTTCATTCAGAATAGAAATCATAGAAATATTTTATTTATGTTTCTTGAAGGATGTAAGATGTAGCATCAAGTGCGTTCCCTCAACGTTAATGTGCCTGACTTTTTTTTTAAAGTACCTGGCTCGAACCTTAAGCATAGTTAATCATTGTTTGGCAAGGTATTACTAGAATATTAAGTCCTGTAATGCTTGTATGTTGACAGCTATATCAAATCATGTGAGTTTTATCTCATGCCTTTGAGAAGAATGCCGTGATTATGTCTTGAAATCAGTCACAACCTCTTCTTATACACACCTATTAAGTTCTTCCTACGTGATCATTTCATTCGGCCTTAAATATCATATTCCGTTTCCAAGGCTTTGAAACTTTTAGCCAACAGTACGCCAGGAACTCGTCGACCCTGCCCATGCTGTGCGCACGATATCACGCTTAGAAGCTCTGTCTTTGCCTTGTAATTTGTACCTGATAGTTGAGATAAGTGAAAAAATATCTCCAGCCATAAAGAGCCTATTATTCGTACTTTGAATTATTTCGCACCAGACGTCGTTGACAAAATAATAAATTAATTTCTCAGCTTCAACTGAACGCGCATGTATCGAGAATCTGGTGAATGAGGTTTCGTGCAAAAATTTCATATCGCAAATAACTATTTTGCCATGAAGGAACTGGTTGGAACACTTAGGAACAACGTGTTTTCTGCAAGGCTTGTGTGAGAACACAAATGTGGAACGTTGCTTTCTGGCCATTGGAGGGCACTGCAGTAGAAAATAGGAAATTCTTACTTTTATATATTTGTTGATCTCGGTGGTTAAATTATGTTTCTGATTATAACCTGACTTTAATTTCTGCAATTGTTTTATTTGTGTTAATGTTAACGAGTGATACAGTTCTGCAATGCGTCATTACTTTCGTATCTCAAGTTTACGCAGACATTTAATGAACATTCCGTTGATAATCTCATCACTTTTCTCTGTTTATATGAGAGATACACTGCACCAGTGTTCATTACGCATGAACAAATTTCTTGCTATAAGAAACTGACGTTTTGCTTGTTGTAAATTCTTAAAATGAATACGTACTTTCTTTTGTCAAGAAACTTGTAAAAAACTACGAAAAACTCCTTTAAAGATCGTAGAAGAAATTTGATAGATTGTTTTATGCAAAGTGAGGAGGTACTGAAACGTGTTTTTGCGTTGCAGAATACAGGACAAACTTAAGAAAGAAGTTTTATATATTATTTTGCGTCACAATCCTCTTGTAGGAGGCATGTCGAGAATGCTGTTTGCGTGTAATATTTTAGTGCGTCTGTCCTACACCCTTCTGTGGGAGGGATGGTGAGAGAACGGGGTTGGATGCGTGGAGTGTATTTATAACACTCGAACACATAAAACACGGCACGTATATAGACATCGTGTGTTCAGAGAGTCTATATACAAATTACATTATGAATTCATACAACAACTTATGTGTTAAATCTAAAGCATCGCCAATTTAAATGATTAAAACTGCTCCAGGCACGCCTCTGAGTTATCATGGCTTCTATAGTGTTTGGAAGTGGAAAGGAAGCCTTTCCTATTAGGATGACTTTACCTATTGCAGTTAGACTGTTAAATTAGCACCGCGGATATTTGTATGGTATATCTTAATGATCATAATAAAATATTAATGTACCTCAATTAAATTCTATAATGTTTATTATCTCTGGGCCCACGGTTCGTTTTACGATATTTATGTCTGTTACCTTGATGATTTTTAAATATTTAAAAAGTGTGTTTTGGTTTATTCTTGTGGAACGAGTATGATGTTATGTGACATGAACGTTATTAACTTACCTTTAAGGTACTGATTCGGACACGCAGTCTGCTGATTGAGTATGTTCCTTCGTTACAAACCACCACTAAAACGTTGTCACTTCTTAAGGAATATTTGTAATCAATAAATTACCTTTTAATTGGATTTTTGTGTTAAATACTTGCGTTGTTTTTCCACCGAGGTCTTCCTAATGCATTATTTTAAACTAAAAGACGAATTTATTTCTTCATGCATCCATTTTTACATCAATATGAGACTCAGTATCAGAACAGATTAATGTTAGGTAGCTGCACTCGTATGCAACTTAACACTTCCTACATTGAGGGATTTGTCAGTCACCATGTATTGCTAGAAATTACTTCATACGATATTATGTATGAGTAATTTCGAGCTTCAACTATGGTTTCCAAGTACTGTAGGCCAGGAACTATTCTATGTAATTCACTTCTTCACGTGTCTGTTGTAAACATAATTAAAACAACTCCTTATTGTGTTATGGGAGATCGCTGCACTGCAGATAACTGTTCTTAAACACAAATGCAAATTCAAAGTAAGTATTGAACATTTCGAGGCTTTAGCAGAACCAGACATTGTTTTTTGGCATTCAACAGCAGATTGTTTTTTTTATATAAAGTGTAATTTTAAAATGTCCTGCGGTTTATCAACAATTTCCAGGTCCTATACAGCAATGGATTGCATGTCTGTGGAGAGAAGGGTGATTTGTTTATGTGAAGTGAAACCATTAGTGTAGTTATTAGGTGGTAGTCAACAGAAGGAGAGGTTATGCACAATAAACACATACGCCTTGCGGTCCATTGGTGGTAGCATGCTGTCATATCTGCACGCTGTCAGTCCAACATTGACCGCTCTCTCTCCAATTTAGGCCATATTTTAAACGCCCTCTCGTCTCTGTGCGTATTCCCTGTAAATTAATGTAAACAATAAAATATTCATAGAGGTGGGTTAGCCTTTATCGTTTGGATAGTTCGTTGTTTGCTTGTCTGGTGAACTGTAGGCTTACTGCAGCACACCTGGGCGTGCCTGAATGTGTGATGAATGCATATCGTGTTGGTAACACAGGTTACATGAACAGGAAACCAAGCTTTTGGTGCTGTGGAATAAATGTTTCACATATTGCGTGTAGGTTATGAGTGATAGTACTTTTTATTCATCTGTGGAGTAACAGAACATGATTAATGATGAGGGGTTTGTGTGGACACATCTAACTTTGTGTGCTGAATCTGCGAGAGATTATTATTGAAGGAGATTTGGATTCAAACGAGGCAGTATACTATAAACTGAGAAACGGCATGACGTCAAGACAAAATTGTTAGTTATACCGGCAGGACGTGTCAATACACGAAGCTGTAAAAGTGTATATGAATAAACATGACCACAATAATTTCATTTGCACTTAAAACTGTTTAAATTTTATATACATATATCATCTTAGATTTTAATTTATGGACTGCAGGATCTGTATACGGCTTACTTTTTACTCTGGTCTTGTCATGTTTTTCTGATGGACCCAACCATATGGAAGTATTACACGGTATGATATATGACCTGCTATTCATATCCAGTCAGAGATTTGTATGTCTTTTGTAGCAGTTGAGAATTAGTACAGATATTTAATCTAATGATTGACAGTTTATGTATTTTTCAGCATTTATTTCTGTGCACAGTGACATGTTTGCAGAAATATGATGACTTGAAACCTAGACATTCTGTTGACTTTAAATCGTGGGTAGAATAAATGTCGCTGGTGTAAATTAATTTAAGTCGACCCTTTCTCCCATTTAGAAAATACATTTTTATAACAAACCTTCATCATGTGTTTCCATAAATGTACGGTAAATCACTAGTGTTAAGAAATAAGTAATCTGTATTTATTGGCATTACAAACTACGGCAGGGACGAGAAAGTGAGGTTAATTTATGAAAGTTAGTGAAATTTTGAAATGTTCTCAATGTCGATTTAATTTAAAGCTGTATGTATATTTCAATCATGATTTCCTCATTTGGTATTTGCAAATGAAGTAAATAAACATCGACACTGGGGTATATTGATTCCTATGTTTATTAAAAGGCTAATAGGGAAGTTACAGATTGACATGGTACAGAAACGTAATGCATGTATGTCACCAAATTTTAAATAATCGTTGAGCATTGGTGAAGTTGTCTCTGGTACTTAATTAAGCATCATCAAATTATGTGATATTCGAATTCGATTTGTGTACGTGAGTGTCGATACAGGCCAATATTTTACATATGAGTTAAACGATAATATAAACAGACGAACATACATTCTCAGCAACACCAGAAACGATATCTGAGAGCAAGGTTTAGTAGCTGGCTAATGTGATTCATGGGAACAACGTAATAAGCCTTTGGGTTATTTAAATGACAAGAGTTATCTTGACCAGCTTTTAGCTGAGCTACTGTTAGCTTCTCAATAAAAACTGTTACTCATGCAGGCCCTTTATTGAAATTAAATACCTCATAAAAATTACTCACTTTATTCCAAATAATATGAATTGAGGTCAACGTAGTTTCTTATAATTAATTCACAAACGTAAGTATAAAATATTTTGATTCCATTACAGCATATGTTATATACTTACTCCCTTTTTTCACTGAAAACATAATATTTCCGCCTCTTTAGAGGTGGCACATCTTCGCTGAATAGCTCGGATGTTGATGGTTAATGGCGTGAAGTGGAATCTTAATCTAGGGACTAAATTTTGGGACAGGAAGCACTTCCTCACTGCAATAATGGCTTTGGCCTTGGTTGCGTTTCTGCGGTTTAGGGAAGATAAAAGGAGTTTTAGCTTGCTCTGACCCTAAAGGTTAGGCTTACGAAACAGATGCAGACTACAGGAATAAATCGGCAGATTCTTCCTCGTAACGAAACCACTCTCACGTGCTGCAGATCTCTTTCTTACTCATAAAATCTCTTTGTACGGGAGATGAAGTTCGGCAACCTGCCAAGCAGATGGAAGAAGATGTAGAGGTAGAACATGGAGGAGAAAGAGATAGAGTTGATTCTTGGTTCGTGTAAAATTTGTGACTCTACGAGAGATCGATTTTGCCCATATCGCTATGTCTTGGGAGCTGAAATAGACAGGAAAGACATCCATTTAGTCACCCGTACAAACACACAAGCTGGAAAACATGACTAGCCAGGGAACGGGCATTTAGCATAATATAATATATCCTTCGATCTAATAAAAATAGATGATTTAATACTGAACTTTCTTTGACACGATAATACCAAGCGGACTCCGAGAGAAATGTTTGCCGCTCTCGATGTTTTAAGGTTAACTAGACTCTTAGGTATCGATCCATTGTTTTTTTTATCCTTGAAATAAAATCTAAACCGTTGGCCCTTCTGCATTTCAATAATCTTCTTCTATTATCATGGCAATCATCATGGTTTTTCAGTCTGATCCATCGTAGTAACAGCCTTAAATGCTACCTACGGACTGGAGTTCGTATATGTTTGAAAATTCTGTTCGTACCACAAGGAAAACACATTTTTATTACAAATATTACGCGGTTAATGCTGTTTCAGGAAATAATTGCTGCTTATACTATATGAAATCCTTAAATTCACTCTGTGTGCAAAAACAGAATTATTAAATGTCACGGCGGATGACTGGACTTTAAATGGTTAAAAGGAGCTGATTAGAGAATTTATCACACGTTGTGCTGTATCGCCACAAATAAATGACTAGCTGAAACATCATATATCGGAACGAATCAAAAGAATAGCACGTGTGTCATAACGTGTAACGTTTTCTGTAAAAGTACATGGCTTTCGGAATTGTTTGTATATTAAATGACGATGATTTGGCCCATTTTTCTTTCATTAACACTCGTGGGTAAAGGAGAGCTTTTAAAATAAACCACTTATTGTATTTAAATCTCTATAGAACGTTGGTAATTATGCATTTACCGCATTCAGCAACTCGCAAAGTTGTCCACAGGTTACCAATTTAGAATTATTTTTATTTTCACAATGAACAGTACTTGTTTCGAAAAATTGTTTAAAGACTTACATTTGTAATGGTGAAGTGGTGTGCTTTATTTGAAAGAGGACTGAATATTTAAATATATTTTGGCCTTTAAATGGTCAAGTTGTAAAATGTGAAACGAAGGGCTAGTTCATCGCCTATTTGCTAAGACGAGAGTAATTCTTCAGTCTAACGTTTGCTAAGAGGCCTAACTTAATTGCTCAGAAGTTCGCTTCAGTTGTAAGCCGTTATCTTCCTCCTTAAGATGTAACAGAAGACAAAAACTTTTTAATTTTAAATGCTACTTTAAATTGCTTAGTCCGTTCTATTCAGTCGCCGGTTCTGCACCTGATGGTGTTCGTTCAGCCTGAACATTTTTCTTTCTTTGCCTGTGATTACGACCTCCCTCCCTTCGTGTTGTAAGAGCGCTCCTGTGTGTGGTTGAAACTACTCTTGAGTTAAGAGCCATGTAAAATAGCCATCCCTCTGCAATACATGCTCCCCCTGAGGCTCTTACGAAGTCTCAACCCCAGCGTGCCCGAATAGACGTTCTAGTACTTCCAGTTAGGTTCCTAATATATCTTCTTTCAAAATGTAGTTGCTGCCTTTACATGATACAGCAGTGAGTCTGTGAGAAACGTGTAGCTTTCTTGTTAGGATGTCTTGGTACAAGGATTTTACTGCGGTACAGACATCCTGTAGCAAAATTGCATGTTGGAACCAGGGATTTAGTTGGTCGTTTATTGTGACTACTTACAGACGTCCTAGGAAACGGAATTGGATTCAGTATTAGGATTGTGGAGCATACTTCGATGATTCCTTCTGAACATCTAATCTTCATTTTGTACCTCTGCTTCGCATATCATTGATAATCCTAGATATGACCTAGAATATAAATATATAGTGCAAGCTCAGTCAGTATAGTGACTAGCTACGGGCTGGACGACCGGGGTTCGATCCCCGACGGGGGCAGAGGATTTTTCCTCTAGCCTCTGCGTCCAGACCC
>NW_019060254.1:17439-43137 GCF_000696155.1 Zootermopsis nevadensis
TTCCCGGGGGTAAAGCCGGCTGGGGCGTGATGCTGACCACTCACCCCCAACTGGTGCCGAGGTCAAGGAAGAGAGGAGCTGTACCTCCACTCACCCCAAACGGCTACATGGCGTATAGTGGGACAAACTTTACTTTACTTTAGTGCAAGCGTTTGTAGACTTGACATTGAAATTTAAGTAACAAATTCGAGTCTTTGAGACTTCGACATCTGTTATAGAAAATTTATTTTATCAGCGTCCATACGTAGCTGTAAATTGAATATTACAGATCGTTCGCAAATTGAAAATCAGTTGAAACTACTTCTGTATGTATTTCTTCAAGATTGTCTTAGTTGTCAGTACCGGATTCGTTGTGGTCAATAAAGTATTACGTTATTCTAAATTTTGTATGAATGAGAATAAATAAATCTTGTTTTGCTGCTGGCAGACCAACGAAATCAGAATTCCTGATTAACTTCTAATTCATTTCCGTTTCTTTTACTCAGCTAACTGTACACTACATTTTTAAATAAATGAAAGGGAACGTGAAGCATGCCAGTTTACAAATTCCGTAAATTAACTTAACAAACCGTAATTAATCATTTACAGAAACAGTGTATGTTTTCTGCTTCGACGTAGCACGAACAAGTCAGCAGTGTAGAAATTAGCGTTCAAAATGTCACGCCATCATCCCATTAACAGCACCAGTTCAGTGCTATAAATTTTGGCACGTCATGAAACGTCGAAACGTCGTTAATATGTGAAACAGCAATACAATTCAAATAACAATAACGTAAGCTGAAGTATTTTAAGTTTGTTAAGCATTATAACAAGTAACCATTGTTTTAAGACGTTGAAACTGAGACACAATTTTAATACGCGTTTATAGTCAGAAATTGAGTAAAGAAAGCTTCCTAAAATTCTAATCTCTCTCCCAAAATGTTCAAGAGTTTTGAAGTTCTCATTTTTAAATTACAATTGTAGGCCAACATTTTTAATTTTCTGTCTGAAATGCGAACACAGTAATAAGGAACAGAAGTAGAGTTTCTTTACGTCGAGAAGTTTGCTCATCATGCTTTGTAATTAGACGACAAAGAATGAGACGCATTAATGGAGTTGTCTGAGTGAAGTAAAGGCTCGAGATTAAATTTGGAATCAGATAATTCGGAGTACAACAGTTCCAGGCTGTAAGTTTGTTCTTAACATTTAACGGTACATTTTGAAGGTCAGAATAACTGTTCTTGATAATATAATAAAAAATGTTTCGATAGCTGGTTAGACAGTTAAATACGATCTGGGAATGTGAACAGGATTTATCTAGCTCAGAAAATGGTCCAGTGGCGGGGTTGTAGTGAACAAGGTAATGAACCCTTAGGTTTCATAAAAGTAAAGGAACTTCTTGAACATTAGACTTACCCCCATCTTGTGAAGAAGGGCTCTTGTGCATCGAGTTATTTATAATTTGTCAGAAATATTAATTGACACATTTTCGAATTGTGTGTGTGTGATATATGAAAAATCAGAGAGCCACAGATACCTTTGTAGTATATTAAGGCACTGTGCACTTTTTACACTTTTCTTACTTTTAAGCTATTGGAGCAGAGTAACAGACTAATTTTAACCTCAGTTTTTCCAAAGCCACAGTGGTGTCTTCCAGTCTGAGACTGGGCTGGTTAGAAATGTGGTAATTCATGTAACTTGTTTATTTTAAAATATTGCATTTGAAGCTATTATTTAGGTTATATAATCCAGCCACCTGATACATGTTGCTCAGTTTTATAAAGTTGAAACTATACGTACTAGCCGAGCTGTGGACTCTTGTGTTACGTGTTTTGTAAATTTTGTGGTTTCCATCTCACACTTCGGACAGGCTAACCATTGTAACAAATATTTAAAGTGCTAGGTAGGTTAGAATTCTTTACTTCTAAACATAATAGTGGAAGGGCGTCCTTCAGTTAGAAAAATAATAATAAGAAACCTTTCAGAGTGCAAAACATCAAAATTTCTGAAAAGTTATTTTCTTTATGAGAGGGTTCCTTTTAAAAACCGCTTTCTTAGGAACGAGATTGTAGATCTGTGTGAAGGCTCTTGAACCTTAAAGAAGGGAGATGCTGTAGGAGGTCTTCAAGTGGCCACTGAAATTTCGTGTTGGTTTTCTGGCCTGGATGTTTTGTCACAGAATGTTACACTTGAGTGGCTAAGAATTCTTCCCTTTGTTGTGTGTCGCAGCAAGGTGTAACTGTCGGATTGTACTGGCTCTGTTAATGACAATGATCTTGTGAACCTGTCATGGTGTGATGGCAATATGACAGATGGCAAAGCGGACAGGAGCTATTGATGAGTATTGATTCCGTTACAATTAGTGCACGTACACAGACCTATAATAAGGCACTACAAGGATTTGAATTTCTAGTAGACACTTTATAGCACGCGGTATAATTATGAACAACCCTTACTTGAGGAATGTAACCATTCTAAATGTTTGTCCTCCGAAGAAATTATTGTCACCGATTTTCAGGAATTCGATATAAACTTCCCGTTTTCGTGATTTATAATGTCGTCCAATCAGGAGGAACATGTTGGACATTTCTTAAGAGGGAGCAACACATGATAAATTTAATGCGATACCATGAAATTAGGTATGGTAATATATATTCGTGAACCATGTAGCATTTGTAAAGTTGTTCCTTTGTACGGTGTAAAATAACAATAAGGCTGTTTTGCGAAAATTATAATTTAAATTCATTTTGACAGTGTAGCCAGTCAGCGGCTGGAGCTAGGAGCATGCAATTTGATTAAAAAGCTATGTTACGAACATAGTTAAACTTGTATTTATCAGTTGGTAATACAAATGTGATGACTGTGAAACCAATTGAATATTTTAAATGTGAAAGCCATAATATGTGATTACGATTATAATAATATTTCTCTGTATTTATCATATGATTCTGTAATTTCAAACAAAAAATATGACTCGATTAAGAACTGATCCTATAACGTCTGCAATAAAATACACATTTCGTAAATAGAAATTAACAATATAATATTTACACCGACCGGGAGAAAGTACAGCAAGAAAGCGGTTTCTTTTTCTGTTTTGAACTCCTTGTGTAGGGCCTGTACTTTGATTGACAGTGTAAAATATCACTAGTGGCTTATGAGTCCGTAGTTTTACTGTTCACCATTAATGATAGACAATTATGGAGACATCCTTTTATGTTTCATCTATAGTTAGTTACATTTGTGCTATATTAAAATCACTGCAGTCTGTATCCCAACCAAAATTGAACATTGACAGACATTATGTGCTGCCAGGAAGTGCAGCTATGTGCTTAATATCAAGATCGGAATAAAGTTATATCGATTGTGTAATGACTCTGATATTTTTAATTACTCGTGACACACGGCTTAGTGTCTCAGAAATCACTCCGCAGTTGTCTTGACTCTCATCGCCGATGTTATTTCGCATCCCCAGTGTCGGCCATGTTTGTTGGCCACATATAATATCTGTATACAGCTGCTGTGTGACCTACATACAGTCGTATAGTCACATTGGTACAATGCGACTAGAGTGATTTTATATTCACAGGCTGCCCTCGCAAACTTGGCTGCAGATTGTCTATGAAGGAAAGAACTATAAAGCCCAGTTCTTATAAGTTCCATCTCTATGAACAATAAAAGGAAACGGATTTAACCTTTGGCACAGATAGTCACTTTAAGCAGCACACGTGACGTGTATGTAAACTTCGATTCCTTTTTCATGTCGCCTTTTTGCTATTTATGTTCTAGAATTTTTCAAAAGTTATAGGCTACTTTTATAAAAAAAAATAACAGGACGTAACGATAGCGAACATGTTACAGCGCGAATGTAAGAATGTATGTTTGAGTTGGTAAGACTGGTTGTAACGGGTGCTTCGGATCCCTCGTCACGTCCAAATTGTTGGCCGACTACCTGGCAAGACGTCGTCTGAAGGGTAGGAGATGAATTCAACCCATCAGACATACATATAAGGGGCAGAGATTATGTGAACTATCACAAGGGATGTGCTCTGCAGGTACCAAATTTACTGCCAAACTTTTACACCTGCCGAGAAACTGTTGAATTGGATTCAGTGTGGAACGATCAGCAGGTGGCGAAACCTGACAGTTTTCTTCTTACTGATTTTGTTTCCATAACTTTATTTCCTCGAAACTTTTGCACTTCAAACTTCATATTTGAGTCTAAGATTGAAGTTTTCGCTATGCTTTATTTATTCTATGTCGGGTTTTTGGAATCGCCATATCCTTTTACCGGCTTTTTCTTGAACTGGATTATTTTCATAAACTCGATACGAAGACACTGTAAAACACTCTGACTCCGTGAGTGAACTATTTTTAATTACGTAGATATGATAAAGCCTGTGTGTGGCCTATTAATGATACGAGGAACACTGACATAATTAAATGTTTTCATTTTCTGAAAACGTTGGCCCATTATATAGGCCATCTCTAAAATAACAAGATATTTATATTTTCAGTTTATATCCGTAGAAAATTAAAAATATCAAAGTGGCAACTTACCGAAATACATTACTTTATTCAAGTTCCGTGGGTATGTCTATGAAACAACGTTTTTGGTATTGGATTTAAGTACTAGTTCATGTGTATCATTATAATCTGAATCTCTGTACCTGACAAAAGTGACTTACAACTCACCCAATTAATGTGCATTGCTGTAACAGATTGCAGTATACAGACCATGGCGAAAATAGAGTTGAACTGTTTGGAATTGTTAGTCAAGTGTAATGAACGTTTTCGTGCAATATACATATGAGTACATTTGTAAAGAGTCAGGTTAGTTTGTCAGAATACCAACTAGGTTACATGTTGGACTACTGGGGTTCTGTACCCGTCAGGTCACTAATTTTGTTCACCGCAACGTCCAGACCGGCTGTTGGGCTCTCCCAATATCCTACCCGGTGGCTGTCGGGAAACGCCTATTATATAGTATTATACATACAGCGTGTCACTTGGCAGTAAAATTTATTGAAAGGCTCTAATAATTTTCGCAGTTCTACTCCTCCGTTATAACTTTTCGTGATGCTGCTGGCAATACTGTCACCAGAATCACCTTTTCTAGCTTAGACTTTTCAACTGTTCATGATCTAATGAATGTCGACATACTTCTCTGCCTGTGTTCAAACGTTGAGTACGTTTTCTTTTGTCAGATGAATAAAATAACTAGAAGAAAGCTTTGTTGGAAGAGGGTACAAAATAATAACATAGTTTAAGGTAATACACGTGGGTCAGGGGGGCCTTTATGAGCATGGTAAATGGTGGAGAATTCTTTGACCAAGTAAGTGACTTATATATTCTTGAATGTAACCGTGGTGACGGAGGTAATTAATGTAGCACTTGGTCTAAGCTTTCACGAAATTGTAAGCCATAACTGCCATTGCCATGGCCTAATACTGGCAATTTTAAACATGTTATTCACATGTATAGGCATGCATATTGAGTACAGTATATTTTGTGTAATTTTAATTTCATGCTTTATAGATAATTACTTTCAGTATTTATGTTTTATTCCTCTCCTCATCGTCTCATTTATTACATGTGAGAGGCGGGTGGGGATAAAAATCTTACGTATTGTGAGTGCTTCTGAATTCATAGTTTTATTACCTTTACACTAAATATGTCCTTGCAAAATAAAATTAATTAACGTGGGTTAATGTTTGTTGATATAATATTCCACCGTATTTAACGTAAATTAGCCTGTGAAATAATATTATTGTTTGCAACGAACACAAATAATCCGTAACTGCTCTCCAAATAAAACAATAGCGTAGCGTAACCCGCACTGTAAAGCCCTGAGCATTCCCACCGCTATGGGAAATTATAAAATATTAATTTATGGCAGATTGTTAAATGGGTGTAATTTGTAAAGATAAAAATTAAAAAATGTGTGTATATATATATATAACTACACGACCACATTTTAGGTTAATAGCGGATTAGTGGAAGACTGAATATTTCAAACAGTAGAAACAGATTTATAAATCATTGATAGAGACAAAATTGTCTCGGGGTATCGCATTATGTGCGTAAAACCGTTGAATTACGTTTCTTGGTGATACAATATTTAATTGTAATATATTACAGGTTAAGTGTAAGAGACATAGAAGATTGAGTTTAGCAGAAACGCCACAACTATTGATTAGAAACAGGACTTGAATCTCGATCAAGGAAACTAGTATCCTAACTGTTCACCCGCGACTTTCCATTTCAAGATTAATGCCTTAACACAGACTGTGGTTTTCAGTTGAATGAACTGCGGATTGTTTATTTGTGAATTTCAAATCCATTAAAATTAACGAATTCAGTATTACTAAAATTGTATGCTTTCCAACATGCATCGTTGTCGTTATGCACATTATCCATCGTCTTGTGTTCTTTCCCACTACATTGTTTCTCATAGTGGATCAGTGATCGAGAATGCTTGGGATAAAATCAGAGAATGAAGACTAATTGATTCAGAAATATTGAGCAGAATAATGAAAAATGAAGTCGGGAACTGTAGTTCTTCCGTTGACATTGAAATGTGCTACCTCTTATATAACCTGCTCTGTTTGGTCGCGTTCTATTCCCTTTCATGCACCAGACACTCCACTAATTTACAGGCGATGACGCAACTACTTGAAACTGAAATTTTGTTTAAAGTCCTTTATTTTCATTTCATTGAACGAAGTTTCTTGTTTGGATTTAGCTTTCTTAGTAGGTTCATAAATAAGGATACAGTTATGTGGAGGAAAATATTTATATGTGTATATATATATATATATATATATATACACACACACACACACATTATTTCGTTGTTTGGAAACAAAAAATAATTACGTTGATGTAGAAGCCGGGACAAGGGCCACAGATCTGTTTCCATGGTGACTGATTGTAGATTGCAGCGTGGTCCCTCCACTGTGCGCTCAGTCGTCTTCTAAATGTGTTTGTGTTTCGGATCTCAAACTTGTTAGTCGTAGAACAGATGCACAAACCTCTGTCAAAATCAAAGCTTAAAGTGTGGATAAAATGTTTGGAAACATTCGTGATAAAGATTTGAAATACACGAAAATAATTTACGATTAAAGTGGAATCCACGTGAAGATGTGTTTAAAATTTTCAAAGTGCCAAAATAATTGTGAATTTTATAAAACAAAATGTGTATGTCCAGTACTCTAAAACTTCGAGTATAGAAACAGTAGAATGCCAAGTGAAACGTATATTTTAGACTCCGTTGGATGACGTATTGATAATCCTCTAGACTTCAATTGAGGTGTTGCCTAGTTATAATGTCGTCTGTAAGAACGGTTTGTAGGATTAATAACAATTTTTCTACACATTTGCTTGTCCTTCCGTGAGTAGCAGACAAATCATTCATCGGGTCTTTGGACCCTGGCCATTTATCAGCGTGCTTACAAAACTTGGCATTGGCCGTGTTCTGTGTCTTTAAATCATTATGTCTTGAGGAAACATAGTAATTGGAGAAAAGAAACTTGGTTAAGTGGATTACTGATTCCGTAAACGTTTTGTTTAAGCTATCTTCAAGTGTTTGAGCTTCCCTATCGAACACGTTGAAACTACTTCTCTTAGACCACTTCATACACTCATTCATTCGGTCAGGGGCACTTCTTTGTTTTTCTTCTGTGTTTGTTCTCGTGCTTTCAAACCTAACACTTTTACTTTCATCTTCGTGCTATTCTCTTTCGAAAGAATCTTGTACTTCTCTCTCTCTCTCTCTCTCTCTCTCTCTCTCTCTCTTTAGAATGCAGAAGTTTCAGCTTAACGCCTTTTCTACATACCAATGCCTTCTTCCGATATTTGTTCAAACAAATCTTTTCTTGTCGATTCGGTGACTCACCGCCATGTCGATTTCTTACCAACTCTTCAAGAAACCAGCACAAACTTTTTTTCTTTTACGACAGAAGAACATGGGAAGAGAATGTCTGCTATATTTGTTATTGACATAAAATGTAACTTTCCCTTCCACATTTTCTTCTCTTTTTATGATCATGGTGTTACCGTCATAAGCCTATTAAATCTTCATTTTGTTTGTTACATGTATTTGGTGAGGAAGTGTTAATTGAGCTGGCAGACTCCTTATTGGTGTAATGATAGAAATTGTTTTCTTTTTTCTAATTCTGACATTGTTATTGAATCCCTGCTGCTTAGCTAACGATTAAACCAGTCTATTTTGAATATGTGTTAATATACCACTTACATTTTGTCTATAACCTCTCATTTATTTAAATAAAGGGTTTTGCATGTCATATAAATTGAACAGTATCACTCATATTTTTTTGCCGTCGGACGAGAAACTGATGCAGCTTTCCACAAATAATTTTGTAAAAGGCTTCCCATAAATAAGACTCTCTTTGTTGCTATCCGTATTAAGATGCCTTATCATACTGTTCCTCTTTTCAAAGCCATACTTTTCTCGAATTTCTATATCCCTGCTATTCATGTAGGCTTGTTGAAGCATATGTCCATGTGACTTGTCCATTACCAATCTTTTCAGCAAAAGTAGTCTTGAATACGCTTGCCCACACAGAGATGCATCTGTAATGTAAACCCGATCCAATATTGAATACTTTATGGAAATATTCTCGGAACACAGAATTCCTTTCGTTTCTAGGTAGAAAAATGAAACCAGTGATATGAAAAAGGTCACGAAACTAGAGATTTCCGCGCATAACGTGAGCTCAGTAAGGCTTGTGGTAGCCTATGCAGTTTCTTTCCAATACATTTATTGTTGTTTCGTATAACACGTAGGATTTGTTGTTATTTTTTTGAGGTACGATTTATTTCTCAGATATAATGTATTTTTGTGAAGCTAATAAAGGTACAGATATCACATTGCATAAGATTAGCAATTATATTATTTGTATTTTGTTTAATATTTACTATATCAAAAAGTGAGTTAAATTAAAAGTTTCATATCTTAGTGACATCTGTGTTTCATTTTACCATGTACGAACGATTTTTTGTGAAGAACAGTTCTGATGAAACAGATAACGTTAATTTTAACCACGTGATATATGAGTAAATTGATCCAAAAGTAGATTAATCTGATATTTTGTTGGGTATAAATGTTATATAAATTATCGTCAGCCCATTTTGATATTCTGGTATAATATGTACTGTCGTAAGAACAAGAACTATTTCATCCTCAGTACACTTTAAGAATATTAAGCAAAAAAGTAAACACATAATGTTTGGACTTAAAACACGAAGTAAAAAGTAATTACATAATGTTTGGACTTAAAACACGAAGCTGACTTTCGTTTATCGCTGTGTTGCAATTTATTTGCCATTTAGTAATTTACATGCTTGACTTCGGGAGCTGTTATAAGTCATCTTACTGTTAATTTGTAATCGTACGAAGAAAATGTTTATGCTAAATTTATAAATACAGAGTGTGTACATTTATTAATTTTTGTCATTCGACACCTAAGCCTGGTCTTTAGGCCCGTAATCTTTCATCACTTTTCACTTTATTCTTCTCAGTTGTCATATTGCTGTTTAAAATTTGCATCTACCCTTCTCAACTCGGTTTCATATTTGTCCTCAAAATATTACTACAGAATTTATTGTCTTTGAATTGGTCACACGCCCAAAAACAAGTGACTATCCTGATGAACATATTACTTATTTAAATCTTTTTCACAGCGATTAGTGCATTGGAGACTCGTAATTAGTTTTGCCGTATTTCTCGTATCTACCAATTTATTCCACCAGATACATAATAGAACGGCTTTTTCAGTACGCGGACATGTAAACCCTGTTATATAGGAGAACACCTTAATAATAATTCCAACCAAGTTTCGTCAAAACCGGCAAATTGATAAGAAGGTTGTTCAGGGATGTAGCCAGATACAGGAACATGATTGTAATGCCTCAAGTCTTTTGTGCCGTTTGGAATAACAAACGAGCTTCATAACAGACACGTAGACCTGATACGGACAATAAAACAGTCGCATAGCGCCTTGCACTAAACAGTATTAAATTGACAATTAATCTTACTTCCATATGTTACATTACCTTCATACATACGCAGTGTTGACTAATTCCATGGAAGTACTTAGGAAAGTTAGAAATAATAAAAATTGGATTTATTTTAAATCATGTGATATAAACTGTGTTACCCATCCATCCATCCAATGGCGCTACAGCCCGAGTCGAACCCTGACCTCCCTTGTTGTTACACATAGTACGTCATAATTTGCCTCACTTGTTTCTGCCGTCCTTAACACCTTTATGTTTATGGCATGCTATTAAACGTTGTATGTAATAAATATATAAGACCGTTAAATCTTAATGCTTGTACAAAATTAAAAAAAAAATTATCTGGATAGGAATAGGCAAGTAATTGAAAAACTGTCAGTTAAGGATAGAATGGATGATAATGTAGTCAGTGTTTCAGATAGCGTGATCGTGTTTTAGGTAACAAATCTTAAACAAGTTATGATAAGAATCTACCGATATCACATATTCTTACATACTTACATCCCATATATACATCATTGATTTTTCCTTGGCGTAACATTATGTCCTAGATTACACAAATAATTTTATTTTATTTGTGAGAATTTACCTTCACTCTACACAGCCTATGTTCAACTTTTGAAGTATGGAATCAGATTTTAAATATTATTTAGACGAGTTTCGGTTTCAAATGTTTAAACGTCGTTCCGTTGGACTGCTTGTTATTAGTTGCGAAAGGAACACTTCGTTGGCTTTATTCACGCGAGGGTAGTTAGCCAGCGGCAACACCAGATGCGTAGGAAATGGGTAAGTAACACGCAACCTACCGATACTGGTAATAATCTGTGTTATTTCCAGGCATAAAGTATTAAAACTGCTTGTCGTGTCGAGTTGTTTACAGCTACTTCCGACATGTGTGATACCCAGGAGACAGCAGGAAACTGTCGAAATCGTAACACATTCAAATGTTAATAAAGACAAATGAATCCTGGGTACACAGAGCGCAACCGCACAATAGCCTGCATATGAGCGAACATACCACTCCTGCTATGAGAACTGTTTGGAGCAAAATGTTTATATTGTTAATGTTTATCTGGCGTTTACGATACGTATGCTATACATTACATCTCTCCCGGAACCACGTCTTTTTAGAAGCTCCTATCGTAACTCAAAACCCGGAATGCATCTACTAAAGTATTTCCATATACGTACTGAAAGAATGGAGACCTGTCTCAGACAACCATTCCGGAGCCAAGCCTGTGGATCTATTTCTTTTGATGGAAGTATCTGTCAAAAATGCGGCCTCTTGGGGTGTGTGATTGAATATCTTGTGCCTGTCTTGGAAACTATGTTTCGCCCTTCAGCATGCACGAAAGGTTGACATAAATCATTTTCTGAAGTCGGAGGGTGGAATAAATAGGACGTTATGTAATGTTTATTGTTTTGTATATCCTGTGTGTGTGGTAACACTCAGTCTTATCGCATGACACGTGGTCTGTCTTTAGTCCCCGCTTTTACGTTCAGCCATTGCACGACCATTATCCACGCCTTTCAGCCACAAAATTATTTTCTGGAAGCAGGCTGAGTTTCTGTTGGCTATCAGAATTTCGTTTCAAGAACACGTGTTGTTGTTTTTCGGACAGCTCCCGGTTCAATCAAATTTTTTAGTGTATCGTTCATGTTATATATTCGTTCTTGGTCATACTATGTACTCATAACGTGGGCATCCATCTTTCTGGTTATATGTTTAATATTTGAAATTTCTCAACCTTTTAACTTACAGTTTTATTCGTATGTACTACCTGGTTTAGCATTCACCAACTCACAGTTTTGATTGCAGACTGTACCGGTTTCATGTTATTCTCAGAATAAACACCGATTATTAACCTAAAGAGCTTTAACCAGTGATATTTGTGTTAGAAATGCGCTATGTTTTCTTTGAGGAAGGAAATTTGTTTTTCAGTATTACTTAAATGAAGTTCGTCCTTAAGGAGTTAATGGATTACACTAATTATTTTTTCTTTAATTCCTTAAAATTTCTTATAATATGCCATACAGAAGGCCGCTGTCACTTCCTTCCACATCCTTTCCAATTCATTCATTAATTCATCGCTTCTGGTTCAATACCCTTGCGTTCGGAATAGAGCAACAGCTGTGTTTATTTCAGGAACATTAGAATAATCCGTCATGTCTCATTAGCATTAATTTTTACCTAGTTGCCAGCGTCCTAGAGAACCAACCCCACCAGCAAGATTAAGAGGTCTCGTAATCCTACATGGGTTAGAAGTTTGTGGATTGAAGGAGCAACCACGCCTTCCGGTGGCAGGTACCTGAATCACAGAGGTAGCTAACGATCTCATTACGTGGGGCATGTAGTGACCTGCCTACATCTTGGCATCGACTTGGTCTCTTATGTACGTGTGAACTCTGTTCGTTGGGCGTATATCTTATTAAACGTCAATCATGACGTCATTTGCGGAGCCAATTCTTTAATTTTGAAGTTTATTTAGTGTCATTAAATTTTACTTTCGCAACGATGATGTGACATAACTTGTTGGCCTATTATAAATTCTTTTGTACGAATTAATGGATACGTGCATAAATTAATATAATACGCACGGACAAATATGTTGTCTCACATAATGTTACGGAATTTTACTGTTACTTATAGAAGAATTAGTCTTTTACATTTTCATAAGCAAGCGTTATTTACTATCTGAAAACACACGCACGGTGAAGATATTCAGAGCCCATATAATAATGTGGCGTGTATCTAGAGCGTTGGTATTAGTTGCCTCATATTACCGGGTGTATGTTGTCCATTAGCAGAGGTCACATTTTAGCCCTGAAGCCTGTTACACAGTAGATTATTGAAAATTAATTTCAAATCAGTAATACACTACGTAAAGATACATGTCAAGATGTGTGCTGATTTCAGAACGACCTTATTTTGTAGTTCCATGTTGGGGTCTTTTACCAATCATTAATAAGCCACCTTTGCTTTTAATTCCACATGCTCTGTGTTTAAATCAGTAGACCATTGTTTTTAAATACTTAGACTGTTTCTTTATTCAGTGCGTTTCTATCAGTTGATTTAGAAACGTTGTTGTTATTATTACATATATGGAATTTTAATAAGTAGTATAATTTGATCGATTATATTTCTCTAGTAGAAACAAATTTTCTGCCTTATGTTCTATTTGAATTAAATGTTATACATTTAACTGTAGGTCTTATTGTTAGTTCTGAACGCCCACTTGTGAATCTTGTTCATTCATTAACTTATTTAGAAACCCAGAAAGAATACACGTTCCGTTGCCTTACGGCAATTGTATCTTGCTACCAGATATATTCCGGTGGTTTTGTTAAATGTGGCAGAGTTTGTACCCGGAGGCTGTCGGCCTCCTCGTCAATGTATTTTACATTAAATGTACCCCATTTGCACAGAGTGTTCTACAGGTTTTTGCCAGTTCAAACAAGGATATAGCACTCGAACGGTTTCATACATATGGAAGACAATCGATAAGGACAGGATTTTAGATTTGAAAGTTTTAATTATATTTCAAAATACATGGTCCGTTTCTGAATCGGAAGTAGTCATTTTTAATCCGTAATAAATGAACAAGTAGCAGATGGTTCATTACCAGAACATAGACTTTTTTTAATCTTTTATTTTTCTCTCAACATGTCTGCGTCATTCTTCACTTAAATTTCGTTTGAGAGCTACCAGTCTCTTTGTTTCTTGGACTAGAAAACTTCAAACTGGCGTCGTGTGTCTGTGCTATTGACGATGAAATATGTTTTGCGTCTCCAGTTTTATCCACGTCTTTCGCTTGATAATGGCCTCGTGTTTGGTGCTTGGCGATTGGCTTCTTGTCAGTTATTGAAGATATTAAACTCTAGCATAGGCATCGATATGGGGCAGAGCATTGGAGGGCATTATTGGTCGAAAGTTTGTGATTCGAGTGGTATGTCTTGATACATGCATATGGCCAGATGGGAGAGAACAAGGAAATTGTATTGGCTTCTCTCATTGCACGATCCTGGTGTGAAATAAAATCGGTTAATAATTGGCAGTTTCAGGGAAGAATTTCGAATGGGTGATTTTCATTTTTGTTCATCAGTTGAGAAATCCTGTAACACATTAAATATTGTGCGAATCCCAAATCTGTCTTTCTGTCCCCTGAAAATGTATGTAAATAAATATATACTGCCTATGTTAACACAAACAGTGAATAACATTATGTAACGTATAAATACGTTCGTCAAAATTCGTACTTTTCATATTGATATTAAAACATTTAATAACAATTATGTTGATATAAAACTTTTATATCCGTAATGGAGTTTGCAGACACCCCCCCCCCCCCCTGATTTGGTAATGTTTAAAAGGGGCTTCAGTCTGTTTAAATCCAGACACAGTATTAGAATCAGAAACTTTCCGAATGCGAATGCCTCCATATTTTGAATATAACGTAAGGCTTTTTCATTTATTTGTTGTTTGTTTATCGGCGCCGTCAGTGGGTCAGTCTGTATACGATTGAGCGATATGGTAATTGAACAGTAAATAGGAAGAATATGGAAGGAAGAGGTCGTGACCAATTCCGAATACGAACCAGGAGTGCCAACCACTCGGCCGCAACGTTGTGTAACACGTTTTATGATGTAAGTGAGAGTAAGGAACTCTCCTTTGTAGGAATTGCGTGTCGCAAATAATTTGAAATTACGTGGAATAGATAAGATTCAGCCGGTTATAAATGTGTATAAATGTTACCATTTAAAATTGAAATAGAATAGAAATATAGTCCAGTGAATGCGGTTATTTTTAATTTATATTGTTTTGTACATTTTTCAGTTAAAACCCAGTGCTGCGAAAAATGTTTTTTTTTTTAAAAAGAAGAAGGATCCTGTGGGAAATCATGTTGCTGTATTAAAATGAACGTCGCACGTTTTTGCATATAACACATGTGAACTACGTATGTAACGAAACGACTTTTTTTAAAGATCCTACTAGGGGAATGGACATTCGTCTCACTAAAATTTATTACCAAAAGTCTTGAGTGGTGCTATTCAGGTTTCGAAATCCCCTCCTCCGTCACTCGGTAGGGTTTCTCTGTTCTACACAAGTAGTCGTTTTGGCAGAGGCTTGAGGGGGAACCCCATTTCTCTCGTTCATTATTAAAGAGAGACAGCAGTGAGAATTCTTTGTTATTGCTTCATTTAATAGTGCATAGTACATAGTCCAAGATAAATATTACACCCAAGAATGAACACGAACCTGGACGAGTGGTATATGGAATTCGTTTGGTACAGAAAGGTGGGAGCAGACAGAGGGAAGCATAAGTTGCGAGAGAATTCATATGAGAGAAAGAATGAAAAAAATTATAAAAGTAAAGAGGAAATAAATGAATGTAAACAGCTATGATATCAGTTTGACATGGAATTACAAGTATTTGTTTTCAGTTTATGAAAGAGGAGATAGGAAGAACGGGCACGAATAGTAAAATAATAACCCGGAAAACAAAAAGTTTATTTGATGTAACGACAACACGATATTAAACAAAAATCTAAAAAAAACTGCATATTATTTGGTTTTATATCCCACGAAGTCTAAATGTTAACATTAGGCCTTATAGAATAGTGCTTACTTGATTTAATGGAACTTTACAGTTGAGTTGTGTTGAAAGTAACATTAACGTTGTCTTTATGTTTGTTTTTAAAATAGGCCAATAAAGTAGAGGTTCAAAATGCCCACTGTGTTAGTTGACCCTACGCTTATCGACATTCTGGCAGTAGGGAAACATAAACCTGGTCTTTACAGAATACCGAGGACGCAAAACAAGGGCGAAATATCAGACTAAACAGGTAGAAATGTATTTTCGTACATTAAGCCCAGGTTGAGTAATTGGATGTTTCTCGAATAAGAACGTAAAGAATGTATAGCTGCTGATTAAATAAAGTTTACGAAAGTACAAAGAAAAATATCTGGGCGTCAGAGAATAATGTTAACATTTAGTTTGAAGAGGTTTTGAAATCTGTAGTACCAAATAAATGTGATAGATGATCTAGCGTATGAATGTTTGTTCCAAGGAAAACGGCTCCAACTTACCGCGCTAACAAGATAATAATATATTTACTTAAAATGTCGATATCAGACAGATACAACAAATCTCTTTTTCTGGCCCACACAGTACATATAACACGTTTATCGCTTCAGATAGACCTAATATTTGTTATAATTTGTACATTTTACTTAATCTAATATTGCAAGCTTAAAACCTTGCATACCGTGTAGTGTATTGATATGTAAAATCATGCATACAAACAAAACTATTTACACATTAAATAATTTACCAACACAAAATTTTAATATTTGTATTCATATTTTTATAAATTTATGGAGAAGTCAGTAAACAGAAATTTGTGGGTTTTTTATCCAGTTTTGAGAGTTGTTATGTTGGAGATCTGCACCTTTAACAGTGCCAACTTGGTGGCTTTTGTGGAGTGGGACACTTTGTGAGTTAATGCCATATATTAATGTTAGGAGATTTTATAAAAGTATTTCTTGTTCAGGAAGGCAAATAAGATCACGGAGAGTGGGGTGTTTTTATCGCGTGAAGTTCTGTGTTGGAGAACACGTTTTAAAGGGATGGCCTACATAATACATTCATGTATTAAAAAGTATTGGCAAGAGCAAAATCATGATCGCTTTGTTCACTTAGATTGGTCGATCATTTTTCTAAGATTTCATATTATGTAATAAGACGATATTAACTAACGTAAATACAGGCAGACAGGCACTATGCGAATAAATTCATTTGGACACGCATACGCTGATGTGTCGCTGTTGACATAGCTACTGAACCTGGAGCCACCTTGCTTCAAGTGCCGAAGGTACTTCTAAATCACCCCCCACCGCCTCTCTCATACGACTCTGCGGTTTCTCTTTGAAGTGGCTAATTGAATCTCTGCTCTAGTTGCCCTTGCCACATCACACGTTCAACCTTTCAACCGCCCCTACAACACGCTCCATATCTACCTCGTCATGACGTCATATCTACCTGTCAGCAAGTAGTCATTTACAGTAACGCAGCTGAAATTTATGTGATACGTAGCCTTGTTATATCCACCGCCCGAGCGCATATAAACAATATACGTGTCACAAGATATGTTAAAATAGATGGAGTATTTTGTTATTCATTGGGGGTGCTTGCACTAGGTTAACATCCTGTTATGCTTAGAGCCTAGTTGTGACGTTTGCAGATGATTAACCTCATCATTAATTGTAAATTATTCGGGGTTGTTCTGTGCCATTGCTTACACGATGTAATGAAGTGATGTTCTGCATGTGGATACCAAAATATGCTTTTATTTCCGTGTGCATTTTATCAAACAGATGACAAGATATTGTAGTTTTCTTCAGCAGATGAACATGGTAAATTTATATGCGTTAAATTCAATTAATTCCTCCTTTTATATGTTTTCCAGACAAAACAGTGCATGCTGAAAACATGAATTAACATATATTGGTTGAAGCGTCATGGCCGATTTCATGTAATCTTCCTTAACGCTACAAATGACGAATTTGGATGTGGAAGTAAGCTGCCGTGTGATTTACTGTGAGGTAATAAGCCAGAATTTCCTAAAAGGAACTAAACTTCTCAGGACAACACGTCACAATCATACACGACACTTGTCTAATGCGTACCGAAAGATTCGGTAAGTTCAGCTGTGCGTTATGAGTAGCAGCAGTGTGCGTCCTACACCTGACGTTATTTCTCGACGTACTTCATTATTACGTTTTTTATGTTTGTTTTGGTCTGGTTTCGTACATCTGTTTATGGGCTTTACAAAATTATTCCATTATCCTAAATGTCTCATCTAAAGTGCGTAGATTTTGTTGAAAACCATGTCCCATACGAGTCACCCTTAACCGAAACTTTCCGAATTAACCCCACTTTTCCTCTGGGAATCCCCTAATTGTTAACACAATGAAATAATTGTTCATGAAGACACACTTATTTAGTATTGCTTCAGACAGACATTAGTATGTGACCTTTACGTTTTTCGTGGATGGTGTTTATTTTTTTAACATTGTGCTCTCTACTGCACTTTGACTACGATTTAAACTAAGAATATAGGCCTAATCCACGGATTGCCGGTTTAATAGATGGATGCTCCTGAATACTTACATCGCACGATGGCTGTTGAGGGGGGCAGTGCAATACTGTTTAGCTGTATAGCTTAAGTTACCAGTCAAAAAGTCAGTTTCCGTAGTTCGCCCTTCGTAGTACTTGGTTAGACAGGATAAAACTCCGTTTATTAACCAACATTATCGTCCCGTTTACTTCGGTGTGGCTGTAGTTCAAAGCATTTTCTCCTTTCAGATAATGTACGTGGTGTTAAGGGAAATATTTTAAGCGGTTACGCACGTATAGAAACATAACGGCCTCTAAGGAAAACAGCAATTTTAATGACCACGCTGTGCATTGTAGAGTAGCATTTTATTTTCTACGAAATTGACTATGAACTTTTTAAATAAAATTTTCTTGCATTTGAGGCTTATTGTGTTTTACCTCGCATTTATACCTATATAGTTTGTTAAAAAATCTAAGTACCGAGATATGAACATTATTTTATAACATCTCCATGATAACACGAAATTTGTATCATATACGTACTTTATTTCTAATGGTAGTACCCAATTTCGTTGAATAAAATAGAGTTTTATGTTTATTTACTCACGTAAAATACAGATAAAACAATTACAAGTACCAGTGATATACCTGAACAGAGCTTGTTAGCAAAGATAAACATGAATAAATCTAAGGTAAACTCGGTCCAAGCATTCCATTTTCCATTCATAAGTACCATGTTTGTCTTCTGAATGTTTGTACATCAAATTGCTCATCTTTTGTTTACAGCACAGTACTGCCATTACATGTTCCATTTGAATTAACAGAAAAAAGGTACAATTACTACTGCAACCAAGTTATTGTGTTTATTATAACTGTGTAAGAGTTAACATACTTAAAATGCAGCATTATTTAGCTTCAAAATGTATTCTAAATATTAATGTACGCCTTTAGGGTGTCTTAGAAAGTTTTATAGAACTTTCTAGATCTTATACCGGAGTTCGACGGTTGGAATATTAAGATGGCCGACTTCTTGGTTGTATCTTCGTGTCGTCTGGTGGAGTCCTTCCTGCCTTTATCATTCGGGGCGATGATGGAGGCAGCAAGGAAGTCTGTAAGTTGGTAAACTTCTACCAGAGTACACGGTACCACAACCCAGAAAACTGCTACCTTCGCACTCACCGCTGTGAGAATCTCAAATCCTACGTCTGTAATGTAGATCGCAGGTCAGCCGAATGTCACGTTCCTTTGTTTTTTTTTGTAGGTACACCAAACATACGTATATTCGATCTGTGTGTTAAAGTGCGTCTTCACATTTCCTATTCTACCTTAAGTGTTGTTGATTCTGGGTTTAATAATGTTTTCTCAGTTCCGTGGTTTATACAGCCTTGAACCGAGCGTCGTTCTACAGTGGTGAGCACTTATCTGGAGGTCCAAGTTCAAGTTTCGGCCTGGATACGAGCGATCCTAGTTTTCTCAGTTCTTTCATGAAAATATCAGTACAGTGGCTTAAATGCTTTCTTATTCACGATGTCATAGTCACAGCTATTGGAATCGACTTTAAGTAAACGATACGATACTTAAAGAAAATAAATACAGCGTCAGAGGTAATCGCGATAGGAAGTAATGATTTATAAGAAGGTCAGAGGGAAGCGGTTATGGGCTGTACAAGGCACTTTCTCAGCATTTACCTAGAAGAACGCAGAAATTTTGTGATAAACCCCGAGGTTAGCCTACCTCTGCGCCGAGAGTAGATTCTAGATCCGCCAGCATAGGAGACAAGACAACGTAAAATGTTCGGTACTACTAGTGATCACGCTCTAAATTTTATTTTCATGGAACATTAGGTTTTATTAAAGTGTTTACAAGAGCCCGTCACCAGTTCCTTTCCTGAGCCTGGAAGAATCCATTCCACAGAATCCCGCCCTGGGAACTTAAGATTAGTTTTAATATTCTCCCATCTATCCCTTGTTTTTCCCGCCCATAATATGATTATTTAGATTATTCTATGTTCGACCTCTGGCAAATATGCTGACTTTCTTTGATCACTACGTCTAGAGTGGCACTGAATGTCGTTTACCTTCATACTGTTAAAAATCTAGTAGACCCTGTTTTAAGTGGTAATACGGAATGCGCTTTATTCATGCTATCTTGATTAATACGCTATCAAAAATGACTTTTGCAACACAGAGCTAAATCTTGAAACCTTATAGAAGAATCATATCTCCTAATGGAAGGACCGATACCTGCAAATTCTTTTCATCGACAAACAACACGGACACTACCCACATACAGAATTGTGTTCCTTCAAATAAAGGACCCATGTTCTTAACCACAAGACCAACAACACTGTTGTAGGTTAATGCAAATTGTGTGGGAGATTAGATTACTGAGATAAATTCTGTACGGTTAATAGAAAGTAGCACCTAATTTACGGCTTAAGGGAGCTTAGTTTGCAGAGTTGTTCTCAATCCCTCGATGTTTTACACTGCACTAAATTATTAGTTTTCATGTTGAACATGGTTTTGCCTTACACGGAAACAGAGGGAAGGTCTCGCGGCCACTCACCTACCGAAGCATTCCGATTTAATTTTAAGTCTTAATATTACGATTTGTCTTTGAAGTATATTTCTCTTTGTGGCTGTAATAAGCCGTCTTACCAGCCATTAAGCATTCCAAGGAATGTTATTTCGTTTTAATGCTGAAGGTTTGAAGCATTCACTGTGTCGCATGTTCGGTATTGCGAATGCATGGATATTCTTTGCATTCTTTACCACTGATGACCACATTGGCAACTGGCATCACGTGACTCTTTTTGAAGTTCGAGAATGGGTCTGATAAATTAACTTGTACGCATTAAAAAATTCTCAGGTTTGTGGGATAAAACCGGTTTACCAAAATAGAAACCTAGGGCAGAAATGCATGTTTATTGTTCGGTTCTTTATTTATTTAACGACACGTTATCAGTAGCACAGGTTTCTGTGATGCGTTTGTAAAGGATTTACCGCAATCACTTTGCTTCCAAGAAATAAGCCAAGTGTACCGTAGAAAGTTGAAGTTGGCTTTAAGGCAGAACGGGGCTTTACGTAGCACAGCACATTTCTAACACGCCTGTCGGCAGTTCAACAGAATGGACCTGTGATTGATTCTTCTCTCTTCTGTTCCAGTTCTTGTGTCGGACACTCAGGCGGTTGCGGGAGGCGTCGCAAAGATGCCGTGCGACATAGCACCACCCATCCCGGGCGACAAGGTGTACCTTGTTATCTGGTACAAGGAGGGAGCTCCCTCACCCATATACAGGTATGTCCTTGCCCATTCGTCATTGATAAGATGTATGTTCGTTGACTAGCACAACGAGGGGATTGTCAGGGAGTGAATTGAATATGAGCACGAACTCCATTGTGGGGTAAGAGAAATGCATACGTAATTTCCGTGATACTTTCTGATTAATACTTAAAATTCTTATGTTTTTTAAATTTATTATTTCATATTTGAAAATAGTCTTACTGTTTAAAATAATTACTTGTTTTTATTCAGCAGTCAGTGTTTACAGAAAAATTCCGTCATATCTACAAATGATTATTGCGATTAGTAATATCGCGCATAATGAAAACGATATAACGTAAATAACTTAAGTTAATAACAATTAGTACTAACCAGTCTCATGGTATTCTAAACGTTGATAGTCGTACAGTTGGTGATGAAAATCCATAATTTTATGGAACCGGAGATTCAGTACCTTGTTCAGAAGCGTCCGCCACTGGTTGCTGTTTAGAGCCAAATTAATCCAGTCTACACCTTCTCACCCTATTTCTGTATGATCCATTTTTATAGACCCTTAATCTGTCTTCGTAGCAGCATCTTCCGACCAGGTTTTACGACCAGACCTTTGTATGATTTCTCATTTCGAACACGCTTTCTACATTGCCTTGCTCATCTGATCGTCCTTTGTATAACCATCCTATTATTATTTATTTATCTATAATTAATATAGGCTAAAAGTGATTTATCTAAAGCACTGATTATTTATTTCGCGTGTTCCTCATTTCATCGGAAAAATATTTAAATTTAGTACGTGTTACTGCTGATTGTATGCAACCCGTTATCGCAGTATTACTTTTAAACTCCACAAACTTCGCAGCAAAATAGTACATCATTAATCACGAACATGTTATACCATTGTTATTTGAAATTCAGGAAAAAGGAAGGGAGTGTTGAACGAGGCGAACTGCATTCATTCGTTTTACGCCTACATTCATGCCACTGTAATTGGTAGATGCCTGAATTGGCATTGCTCTCACCATTCCGCTATTTGAATGTATCATTAGGAAGAATTGGAAGACTGAGCGGGAGAGCGAGCAATCAAAAAATGTTAAAACTAAACGAACTTTATAACCTCGTTTATCCGTTTGACAAACTTGTGATATATGCAACTGTTTGTGAAGCGTTAACCGGCATCGTTACAAGCGCCAGTTGAAATTGGATCATTTATTGCAGTTGTACAATCCAAACGAATATCGATTGCAACGATCCAATAACTTTCAATAATCCACACATTATTTCTAAACGGATAGCCCACATTGATACTTCGTTATTATTTTAAGTGTATTATAATCATTATTCTGGGTGAAGTTGCCGTGAAATTGATACGGTTTAAGACAGACATGTCAACCACGCTGTCCTCTTCGATGGATTATGAGGTCTTAACTCCGTCCTCGAATTATCAACGTTTTCAGATCCCAGATGTTCCAATTTTAATACATTTTAATATTCGGATGCGTGTAAAATATCTACTTGTGTACAGCTGTTTTGTATCTAAACTAAATAAAGTGGATATGTGTTTCAATGAAATTCGCATTTGTGTGCGCTTCTAGGAAAGCAGAGGCATGGAAAGTATATATTAAGCAAGTGTTTGCAGCTATTAAAAATAGGCGGTTATGATTTTCCCCACCCATATAACGGCTCCTGCAGCAGTCACATCCCTTTTAAGCAGCTCTTTCTTATCGTAAGAGTCTGACGTGCCTGGTTTGAAGAGACATTGAACTTACTGAATATGACAGATCTATGGGTTAGTATTTTATTGTTAAATTTTTTGTAAATTTATCCGTGTCTTATCATAATAATTCTAAATTAAGTACTTCAGATAATAATAAATTATGTTTATTACGAAAGTGTAAATGTATGTTATCATACACTTTGTTATTAATTGTTCGTACCTTTTTTGACGAATAAATTAAAAATTAAAAGAAACAACCATGATTTTCTCTTTGGTCTCCAGTACTACATAGCCTCGTGTTGGATTAGTAATCATGTAAGCCTTTGGTGAAGAATTATGAGACTTATCAGGGGAGCTAAGCTAGTGGTGAATGGAGACTGAGTACACAAGAATTCTTTTTTGTTTGTTTCAGCCGTCTTATCGTTGTTTCACATTGCATAAAGAATTCCTGTAACAAAATATTGGATACTTTTTCGAATATCTGTTGCCATTCATCTTCACACGATGTATATTTAGTAACGCTGGTGACGATCCTGCCACAAAACTTAGTGTATTCGCCGTGTTATTACCAACTGCAGTAAACTAAAGTGTTCGAATTTCGGGTATCCTCCAGCGAAAAAACGTCCCCACCAAATTTTACCACATTCTGCCGTCATAAACGTATGCATGTAAATAATTAACTATCAACTTATAAATGTACATATTTGTTAATTATTTACATATATCTACGTATAGTGTGTTGCTGCTCTTATTAGAATTTTGCTACCTAGACTAGGATTACATGTCCTGTTAAAGGAAATTAGTTCGTTTTTTTTATATCTAGCTGCTACCTGCAGGCTGCCACACCGTGGCAACGCGCCTGGCATTAATTTCATGCCTCCACGCTGTGCTGTCGATAGTTCAATCAACCGTTGACCAGTTATGGGCATTAACTGTGGACTCGTTCATTCTGCGTGTGATGGGGATTTAACGGACTCCGTCGGGACGTAGCAAGCAGTCGGCCTCGTTTCCACTCTCAAGCAGGAGAGAAAATTCGAAATCCTGTTGACACTTTTGGTTTCGCATTCGTCTGACAGTCGCTGTTCTACGTGAATTAATAATAATTAACCGTAGGGCGTCATTAATTTCAACTGTTTTTTCAGATGTTACTGATAAAAGAGCCTCAGGTGTAAATGACTCGTTGACAGATGGCGTGAAGATAATCCTGAAGGCCTGCTAATGAGCGATATCATGTTTATTGACAAAACACTGGTACTTATAACGCCATGTTATTGTAGGCAGACACTGCAATTTCAACTACAGAAGACAATACGGGAAGAGTATCAACTGTGTAGTCAGGCAGCATTCAGAAATAAAGTGACAGTTGTATTGAATTGGCCCATACAAACTAATGAAGCAGCAGAAACGAATGACCCTATTATTGTAGTTAACAAACAATACTGGAACTTGACATGTCTTAGATGTAATCGTCTGTGCCCTCAGAAATATGACAACGGAAGAAAAATAATGCTGTTTATATAAATTTGAAACGATAAATCCAGCGTATATGGAATTGAAGGACATATCTTAGGTTACACCATGCTTTTGATTATAACATTTTAAAATTTAATTTCAGATAATTTCACTTAATTGTAAGTCTCTTTAATTCTTAGTAAAATTATTTTCGGCTGTCCAGTATTACGCTGAAGAACGGCTTGATTTTAACTTTGTTCTAACTTTACGTGTAGGCGAAGTAAGTCCCGTACGCTCACTGTGCAAATGTGTGTAGCTGTGAGCTGCATTATGCATACGTAAATAGTATGACATAACCGTTTTAGAGGACCATACTGCCTCTATCTTCAGGGCTAAACGGATGAAGGTTAACGAACTAAAAAGATAAGGGCCGAATCGTGCTTGAGCTGAGGGCAAGACGACGTCCCTTGGTTTGTTAAACTATTCCTGGGTGCGAAATGCATAGCTGGAATCAGAAACCTGTGCCTTATTAACTATAACTGGGTATATGTATACCCTAATGGGATTGTTTTAGCTGAAGGCCATGACATGTTCTGAATAAGTTCTTTTGTTGCTGGTTGGAGGATAATGTCATCAGGCTGGGGGCCTCCATGGCTGGGGAAAGCGGGTAGCTTCTTTTAAAGTCGCCCTGGAATTATCCTTGAAACAGAAAAAGCATTCAGGTTAGCCGAATAAAGTTAGACACAAATCGTTGTATCGACATTGGCGCCCTGCATGCTGAACATCAGCCATCCTCGGTTAACCACGGGTGACTTCAGACAGCGCTTGGTAGGCACAAGTGTCTTCCAGGTTGCCGAACTAAGGGGTTCCTCACAGTCCATTACACGACGGATGAGTTGCTTATAAAGCAGCACACCTGTTCTGAAGGACAGGCCACTTCATCAAGGAGGGGCCCAAGCCCGCAGCTCAAAGACTGGGCGTGCTTGGACCGACAGGACGTTATGGACGATCGACATGGGATGTAGCGAGACCCCCGTGTGGTCGAGAGTCAGTGAGGATAGAACAGAGGGGCAAGACAGACAAGACGGTTGAAGTTGCTGCCACGGGCACTGAAGA
>NW_019060254.1:51121-103046 GCF_000696155.1 Zootermopsis nevadensis
TACGTACAGTATTGATAGACTATCGCCATTTAAGAGTATACATACTTATTTCACTATGCTACGATTGATTTTTACGGAAAAAGTAATAAATAATTAATTTGGCTTGCATTTTAATATAATTTTGAGTTCTGTGTGAAGGATAATTGATGAACTTTTTTTTCTTTTTTTGCTGCACTATGGGATACATGAGGTACCCGCGTTATATCTGGAACCGCGGTATAGCGAACCGCATTATAGAGGGGTTGTAATGTACTGTGCTTGCAACTGAGTTAAACAGTGTTAACAGAAATTACAGTAGTTAGATTATGTAAGTAAATAAGTTACATTGTCGGTAAACGTAAAGTATTGGTGCCCTTCCCTTTGAGCTTATCCATGCAAGTTTAATTTAGTGAAAACAAAATTTGTAAAAATTTAATTTACTCTTTTGATTTTTCTTATCAGTAATTTCCTTTTTGGGAAGGGCTCCATAATACTCTACAGTTACCACATTGTCATTACACCACAATTTGAATGGATGATTTTCCCCTTTCCCTCTATCCTGGACACCTCTGTAAGTTGGACACATTATCGTGGAACCGCAAGTGTCCAAGTTAGAGAGGTTTTACTGTATTAAGCTAGATAAATTCCAGTTTCTTCTGACACCTATGTGTACTTTAATACCAGTGTTACGTAAAATGTAGCATGTTGACCTGTAGTAGAGTTATTAATTCGCATATGCAGGGGTCCACAACCCAAATCCTCCATTTGAAACATGTGCAACTGAGGGAAATTGTAATGAAGAAGTAGAGTGTCTCGTCAAGTTTATTAAACCGGCTAATAGGTACATTTCGAGATGGACTAAGTCTTCTAAGTCCAAAATGCCAAATCTGCATTCTAATGCCTGCCTAATTCGAGCACAGTGCATTTTAATCCCACCACTTACTTGGGCTTTCATTGTCTCTGAATCGTGTACTGAGGTTGCGCACACATTCTTCACATAACCCCACAGCGACAAGGCCAGTGTGAGGGTTGTGATGGGTGAACCAGACGCCGAGGCGTTAGATCGTCCCTTTCAACCCAACATTGAGGAAGACTGCCTGCCAGGCGTCTGAACGCCAGTGAGATAATCTGTTACCCCAGTGTACCGTTTATGAGATTATGATAAAATATTTTGATAGTGATGTAATATGGATAGTCACAATGTTTAATTTCTCCTTCAGTCTTGTGTGTTTCAAATGGTTGGTACAGCTTGTGGATACACTGTATATTTTAAGAAATTATATTTACAAAAATATATTCTATGTTGTCAGAAGTAGAACTCGTGCCATTCCTATCCATTCAAGATGAAAAGTCACGTGTTCAGTGTATTATTCTCACCAGTGGAGGCTTCACTCGCATAGTGGAATAACCCCCCCATTACCATCGCCGGCTGAAGTTTCCAATCTGTTTTCTGTATATACCAGTGGTTCCCAAACTTTTATACCTTGCGCCCCCTTAAAACATTTTATAAATTTCACGCCCCCTTTCCAGAACAGGTGCAAGCAAACAGATTTGACATAAAATTTAACTATGAGTATACAGCACTGTAAGACCACTATACTGCCTCAACCAAGCAAAGGATTTTAAAAGTGTTACTCCATATTTCCTAAAAAACGTTTTTCATACAAACAACCCCCCAGAAAACCACTCGGCCCCCCTCCCAGAGGGGCGCGCCCCACACTTTGGGAACTTCTGGTATATACAATATCCCTGTTTATTACACTACGCATACGTGTAATTACAAATTTTAACTGACCACGAAAACAGTAACTTTGATGTTGACGATATGTGGTATAATTAAAAGCCTACAGTCGGCGTAGTAACTAATTTTGACATATCATGCTTCAGATGCATATGTGATTTGTTGAGTTTATTTAATTGTTGACTAATGGAAATGAAACCAATTGCCAATTGATCGTAAATCTGTAGGAATGATGTTTGGATGATTTTTAATTAAGTATAGGCCACTCGTAATATTAAGACCCACGACTATAATAAATAGTTTCATTAGACATACTTAACAAAACGAAGTCCTGGATACAGATGGTCAGCATTATGAAGATATACGTTTGCTAATTACTTAGCCAGCATCAAAGCGATCCTGTCCCAGTTATGTTCGCTGTGTTTAGAGCTTTGTGAACAGAATATTGGGATATTAAGGCAGCTGTATTCGATCTGAGCGGTCGGGGTTTGATCTCTAACAGATGCTTGGAATTTCTCCCTCTATTATTGAATCTGTAATTGTTCTGTGATCCACAAAGACTAAATTTAAAGGAGAGAGAACTGAGAGTCTAAGAGGTCATGCTGACCACAATTTAGCAGAGTGGAGATTTCAGTAATTGAAGTCATATTCCGAAACATCGCGGTTAGTTGGATTGTCGGAATGAGTGTAATATCTCTTAAAGGAGAACAGTTCACGTAAAATTGTGTTAGTGAAAGAGGGGTTAGATGCGTGAATACGTGATTCGGTGTTGCCAAAAAAATATTTTGATGTTTGAAGGAATAGGTTGAAATCGTAGAAATGTATGTTTTGCGCAGGATTCGTCATTTGTTACTCTGAGGGTTTGTGCAGTAATGCTCTTGTTATCTTGTCCCTGTGATTAGGCCCATTTGTTCGGTAGTTACGTTTCAGGGCTGTCGAACTTAGGTAACGCATGAAAGTATTGTTGATGGTAACTCACTCAGACCACTTAGTGGAGTCTTCACCACAAGAACTAAGCTGCCAAGTCATTCACACCTACCATAACGTGGGCGGGACATGTATAATCCATTTCTAACCTTTCCTTGTCAATTCTCTCGCCGTTCCTAACTTAATCTACTACCTATTCTTACCTTGTTTCTGTTTTGTTTCGTCATTGCCACAGTTCCTTCTTCTTTTCATATATTTTTATCGCTGTCTGTGCATTCTAATTAATTCTTCCATTTCGCAGTCATTACAGGACAGTATTTATTGTAACCATATTCACAACAGAACTAGCTGTTGATATTGTTCAGATTTTCATATTCGTATTTTTGGCGAATGTTTCTACAACATCGTAATTTTGCCTTGAATCGAATTTAGTGCGACAACTTCTTATATGGTTAAAACACAAATGAATGTCCAAGGTATTTCAATTTGGAAGCCGCAATGTTTGAGTAAGGTAGCAGGCGACGGGATTTAGATTTCTAGAGGGGCGGTGAGGTCGTGTTCTTCCACTCTGTGGGTACCTGGGGGTGTCAAGATGGCGGATAGCATGTCGCAGTTGCGTCACTCTTATTGTTACTAGAAGGGGCTATGTCCAAGGCACTGCGGTCACTGACAGGACCGTTAATTCTGTTCTTAACGTTGTTGCTTTCGATACAAGGGACTCTGAATTCGAACTTCGGTCGAGAGGATCTTCGTGATTTTTATCAGTTTCGTAAATCAGATGCTGCAAATGGACATTTAAATAGCCTGTGATTGATTCTTTCTTGAAATTAATAGTTCATAATTCTTGATCATCGCCTTAGAAACTGATAAAGCATTGCGAAATAAATTCACTTCAGTCATGCGTTATGTTGTACCTCAGACTTTGTGATATCTTGCAGTACAGCCCACATTTCAATACAAGACCAGATATTCTAGTCACACTGATTTGAAGAAACATGTGCATTTAGAACACGTATTTCTCTCACATTCTGTTCTGCACGCATTACCTTAGTTCACTCATGCCTTTACTTTACAAATAAACTCGAGCGAGGTATTCAGCTGATTCACAAACCACTTGCCGCCCTCACCCGCCTTCATACCATCAGCAGTCGTCCCTGTTACAGCTGCCTGCAATTACAGTAAAGGCTGGTAATTGGTGAGGGCCAAAACCACAGGCAGCACATCATGCCGATTATAGTGCAATTTTCCTCGTGGGTAAAACCAACTCCACGGCATGAAATATCAAGTCTCTAAAGGCGGAACTATAGCGCAAAAATACTGATCACTGAGAAAGACAAATCCGCATTTGAGTGTCGCTTCATATCCGTTTATCAGCAATTGATGGGAATGCCGTAAATAAAAGTGTCCCATCTCCAGCTGTATCTCTGTACACCACAGTTTACGTTAAGGACCCTGAATCGTTTTAATGCTCTAGAATGCATTGTATAGTCGCTTCAGCATTAAAACCATATGCGGATGTTATCACATGAACACAATTCTGTTGGCATATGTAAATGCAAAATAAAACTAAATGCTGAAGGCTGATTCCAGATGCTGCATAAATTGTAAAACTTACCGCCATGTTACCGAGCACTGATACTTGACATAGCAGCTATGACGTTAGCTTCTGATCTCGCCCTTTGGCTAAGAGGCTCAAATGGATTGATTTAATATGATATCGTGTGGATTAGTGAGCTGTGTGAGAGGAGACATCTCATCTGGCTCTCACATGTTAACTCATAATTTTCCTGGGAGTTACAAAGTCACGCATATGAACACAAGGGTAAAGCCTGTAATTGTATGTGAGAGACTGATTCGTAATGGTTTGAGGACAAGTATCTGATAGGCAATTAGATGGTAAAGTATTACAAATGTTTAGGTACAATCTTATTCTCGATAAGAGAGGAAAATCTATTTTCTATTACGTTATAATTTTAGGTTAATAAAATTTTTAAATTTTTTAAAAGAACTACAAAATTTAAATATTTTATTAATTCTCATTAGTGCGCATTGTTGGTACTGAACGTTTTCGGACATAACCTTAAAGCCTTCGCGTTTCAGCCGTCATAAAAACAACTCCGGAAAGATTCAAATATATATTTATTATTCAAGTCTATACACAAACTTTTAAATTGTTGATGTTAAAATTTAAAATCACCATTAATATTCTGCGCCATTCATCGTTATCTCGATGTTACAATATTGCGCTATATATTACTACATGTTTCAATGTCATAGCATCATCTTCAGGTTATATCTTTATATTAATGGTGATTTTAAATTTTAACATCAACAATTTAAAAGTTTGTGTATCGACTTGAATAATAAATATATATTTGAATTTTGAACACAAACATGACGCATCTAAACTATAAACTTAATAATATCCGGAAAGATTGTTTCACGGTGACTAACATCAATAAATTCGTCTTTGGCTATTATATGTCAACTGGTTAAAAGTCACCGACGTTTCAGGAGTCGTCTGTGCTCCCATCATCACAGTCCTGATGATGGGGACAAAGATGGTCCCTGAAGCATCCATGATTTTTAACTATCTGACACGGCTACTAGCCCAAGAGGATTTTATTTATTGTTACATGAAGTTGTAGCCGTATTAATAACTCGTCACCGTGTAAGCATTTATGTCACCAGTTGTCATCTTCAGTCCAATATATAAATGTGATTTTGTTCTGTTATCAGGTATCCGAGTTTTTAATTTTTAAAGAAAAAGCTTTCAGTATTTCTCTGAGTTTTATTGCCAAACGCAATTTCGAGATTGTAAATCAAATGTCAGTGTTGTTCACAACTCAGAAGTTGGCACAAATGCCCTGTTTATGTTTTCGTGGCAAGTGATTACAAATAATTTAGGTTTTATGGGATCTTATTGCTTTACTTTTAACTTATGAATATATACTGTTGATTCAAAAGATAACACGAGATACGTAATGTGTGTTCACTTGAACTTACATTCGCGCTAAGTTTTTCTGTCGGGTTGCATAATCTGTAGAATAGGATGGAGAAATAATTGCTTCATCTCATCAGAATTTCAGAAAGGATCGGTTTCTTCAAGACGTTCAACTAATAAATTTAAGTAAAAGTATCGAAACATTACTTTTCATAGGATTATAACGCTGTAACTTTTAGTGTGTCTTTTCTCGCTGCATATTCATCCCTCTGTTGCACGTAACACGCTTTCTGAAAACAATGATTAAAATTGCCAACTTTATTTCGATAATTGTTCTCAATACAGCATCAAATTTCATTGCAGTTACACGTACAGTAATCCTCACATATTAGACATTCATGGTTTCAAACTGTTCCCCACTTAAACGGATATCTGCGCTTGTGAAATACTGAATATGAAACTGTGTTATTCCCCTCATTTCATTAGTGGAATTTATGAATAATAACGATTTAGAAAGATAATTTGTATTCTGACTAATATTGCCACAGGAAGTCTAGTTAAAAGGAAGGGACTGAAAGCTTGTGACGTTAAACTACTTTGCATTCAGCCATCGTTTTACCCCCTCTTCAGGCCTTTTCTGTCCTTCAGTAACGATGCCGAATTCTGTAGCACCAATTTCTAGACTGAACCTTTGTGTTCCAATGCTAACTACTGTAGTTTAATTCTCTGCTCGTGCTCTGTGCCTGCCTCGTGTCATGCGCCCCCAGGATATTGTATTTACATTAGTCCACTTCTGTGTTTTAATCTCCATGATGAACCGTTGTTGTTTATAACATCACAAATTAGATTTTTTTTTAAAATTGTATATTCTGTACTCCTGTAATTTTATACAGGCCTATAAGTTGATGTTGTTGTTTATTGTATACCGTTGCTGTATTACCTTTGTTTCGTGTGTAATACCTTCGTTATACCCTCATTTTAGTTCATATTATATGTTTACTAACGACTGAATGACGTATCTGATGACGACGCTCTTTTGTTATGTTTTGTTTTACAGACGATCCGTGATTTTGTTGGTGCAAAGAATTCATTTGCTTCTCTTGCGTATGATTGGGGTCGTTGTGGCTCAGCCTTGTCAGTCTGTCTTAACGTAAGAATTACTCTTGAATCGTGCACGATTAACAAAGGCACGTAAGTGCTTTTGAAATCAGACGTGATAGATCAGACTTACGTAGTAGTACATGCATTTGCCTCAAATGATTGAAATAGTCACGAAACGTTTGTCACTGTACTCGGATTCTTAGCTAAGTTACAACGAAAAACTGCCAGAGTGATGACCGACACAACGTAAATTTTAAATAAAATTATTAAGTTATTTTTTGATAATTCTCCATGTATTAATCTAGTAGGTTAGCGATTTTCAAAAGTTTATTTTATACCACAATACTTAGTAAGCTGTATTGTCTCTTTGTAGGTATGGAACGAGGTCCTATAGCAATTACTGTCTGTCACGCAAACATCGCAATAAATTTAACTGATTTTCGCCGTTGGCTGCTGAGTCGTTTGTATCAGAAGTGTCATTACTGACACGACAACCCGTCTCTAGCGCTCGCAGTGTAATTGTTGTTCTTTTGTTTTCTTTAATTCACTGTGAGGTGAAGGTAAAGTCGTTTACACATGTGAATCTGTTACTACGGAATGAACTTGTATCTTTACAAGCAAAACCAAAATAATACAACAAATGAAAGAATAATAATTAGGCTTATTAAACATTAAGAGTTGTCAAGTCGTTCCAGTAGTTGTTAACGTTAATAAAACAAAATTATACTGTACACGTGTAAATTGACCTCGACTGTAGGCAACGAAATTTTAGACATCTAAAATACGTACAAAAAGATTCCAAGTAACAAAACGGATGTCTGTTGACTACCTGATTAACGTTGCTGTGGACGTGATTACAGAAAATTGCGTTTCCTTTACAATACGATGCCACCGTCGTCTATTTGTACTTATAGTCAGCGTATTTAAATTAATTTAAAAATAAAACAAAATTCTTGTAAGGTTATCATAAAAACGAAACTGCCCTATTATCTATTGACTTTATTTTATATTCTTACTTTGTGATTGATAAGGTCAAATTTTGTTTTAAACTACGTTTATAAATCCTTCATGAGAGAGGAAACGTAGTGTTTTACAAGTCCAATTTCATTCTCATGGTGTCCACACAAGGTAACCATAATTTGATTCCGTCGACATACTGACACTCTCAGCCCACTTTTGCATAGTTTGGGGAACACGGCTAATGATTCTGTCTGGCGCTTAAATAATACAAACATTTAAGTTAGCGCTCACGTTCACTCATACAAACCAAGCAAGAACTCTGGAAAACTAAAATTCAAACGACAAGCCGTTGCAGAGACGGTGGTTTCATGCACGTAACATTTGTTGAAGTTGCCTGTCCTCTCCAGTCAAGAGCTGATAACTTGTGTAAATGTTAAACGTTTACAAGATAAGAAGAGAAAATACAGCTCTGCTCGAAACGTACTAGTTCGCAATCAGGGAAGAAAGTTCAGAAGAACCTCTTGGAAAACGGGCATTAACTACTATACTTCGTACTAAAATACCGTAGGATATTCTGCTACACGTACCAATTTGTTCAGAAGGTGGATGTTTTCTATGAATGTTCACTGTGTAGTATGGTAGATATTGAATTTTTTCTAAACGTGACAGCTTCATAAATATTGACTGTCGTGTGGCCAAATCCCTTTCGTGTTAGTGAGCCGATTTCTTCCGAACCTAGACCGGTGGTTGTCAATTAAATAATGTGCAACCTTTTAAAATCTAATGGTAACTATGCATAACGTTATTCAATGTTGTATTTACTTGTTTTATATGATTCTTATTGTAAACAGCTTATCTTTGTAATGAACGAACTGAGTATTATTTAGACAAGTTTCGGTATCAGAGGGTTACAATACTTCTCTCAGGATGAAGGAAGTTGGGAACTATTGCGTGTTCATATGCACGGACCATAACGGCTCTGAGGCGTCTAAATCCTTCGCTACGGCGCTGTGGGCGAGGACGTCGCAGTTTATGCATGCAATCTGAGCTTCTCCCGTACAACGAGAGGACGAGGTGCATTCGTGTATGGAATACCCAAAAACCCTAAAACAAGGTTGGTTTACTGTATGTCCCGCTTCGTATGTTGTACCAAGGTGAAGGAAATTTGATTTAAAGCACGGTCAGCGAAAACCGACTGGGATCTAGATTAAAAGTAACTGCAGCAGAGACCAGGATAGAACCAGCGTAGTTAACGAACGGTAAACATCGGCGGGAAATTGTTAACTAGGATAAGGGATGTGTAACGCTTGGATAAACTAAGGCAGGGATTATTAAATTGTGTCGCATCTGTGTTTTACATTGACCGGTGCGATCCACCCCCTTTCTTTGTAACTTGAACAAATGGGGAATAAACATTTCTTTCGTATGTTTGATTAGAACCTGGCAATACAAAGTTCCTGTGTATTTTATGCAACTGTACTTCATTAACAATCATATTACAATTCATACAATTATGTGGAATTCTCTTTTAACACGTTAGTTGTAAATTAAAAAAAAATAATTGCTTCACAACCGAATTTAATCTAGAGCTTCTGTTTGCATCTCGGTAATAATTTTCTCGAGGCGATGATGTGCTTCATTCCATTTTTTTAAATTCAGGTATTCATTTCGCTTTCAATAAACCACGTAACAGATGTATACAAATGTAAAATCAAAGTACTGCATTAAGACATGATTCTTCATATATGTATATAAACAGGAGTCGAAACCAATATGAAAATAACAATACCTACCAAGATAGACGTTTTGGGGGCATTTTGTTGATTCACGGGGGTGGATGGTCAGGGTATTCGAAGGGTCGAACACAATAAAATGTGGTATATAAGGGGAGTTAGTGAGCTCATAGTGCATGTATAGAACGTGTATGAGAAAATCAACCAAGTGCAGTAATAACAGGATTATCCACAGTGAGGTTCTCTGATTTAATTCATACAGCAGTTTTAACAGCAAATATCAAGCTATTGGATTTCCATGGAACTCCTTATACATAATCCCCGAGGAAAACCATCAATATTGGCTTAATCTGTAGAATTTAATAGTATGCATAACTTCTGGTGATGAGGCTGAAAATTACAAGTGAATCGAAGAACCGTATTGATGTTCCTGTGATTTGTTTCTCTCCCTCGCTACAAGACTGTAGGGAATTTCGGATTTTTTCGCCATAATTAGTACGGAAACGATTTCCTTACCGTAGTATTAACAAGAGTGTGTTTACTCTATCCATATTTCGATTAATTGCCAAGAACATGACTGCCAGTGATGATTCGTGGGTTGTTTAACGACTTTATATTTAATCTTAATGTTATCTTTTTCTTGCCAAATTATGAGTCTTAATTTTTGCATTGGTATCAGAATAGTCTTATTAGCATTTTCTGTGTCTTTCCCTTATCTCGCTTGTGGGTTGTAACAGTTTCCTCTACATTATGTCTCATTGGACTGATGTCAGAGGCAGTATCTCTGAAACGTCAGTAAACCTTTAACAGACTACACGGCGCAACAACCCAGCAGACAGCCATCTTCACAAATTAGATATGTTTCTAATTCCCTTATTTATACATTATATTCATAAGGTAAAGTTGCTTTGAACAAAAGTTGGAATACAAGTATAATCCTCAACCAGGAAGTTCATCCGCCCGGTCCTTAAGTAGAGGAAGCATAACAGAACAGAGTTCACTGTACCCATTATATGTATCTCCATTGCGATGCTAAGATGTTATTCATGATCGTTTTTAGCAGTATCGAAACCATACAAGACAGCTTTTGAATTTAATATAACGAAATGAGAAAACAACTTTCGGATCCAATTAAAGAGCTAACCAGTATACAGAATCAAACTACATCCCCACTGCTACTGACGTAATGAGATTACAGACTTGGTTTGGTACAGTATGGTTCAAGATATTTTTATCAATTTGGATCAGTGGTTCTTGAATAGCAACGTCTGTGACTGTCCAAACCATGGACTATAATTAAAAAGTGGCACTTACAATTTATTGATTACAAAGGCGCTGATGATGACAGTGGTATTGATTTGATTTGTACCGTTGTTTTCCACAAAAGAAGTGCGCGAAGAGACCATCTTGATTGTCTGTCTCTCATTTTATTATAATGTTGGAATTATAATTATGAATTAATTCAGACATAAAAAGTGCTAATAATTGAATTTTAAGATACCTGTGAATTTCCTTTTCTGATGTTTAATTTCAACATAGACCCATACTTCTAAGAATAGTAGAAAATCCGTACCTCTATCTGGGCTCGAAAATGCATTGTCCATCTGTAATTGCATGACGCTCAGCCAGGTATAAAGTGTACAGACGAAAGATATCTTGTTCTTATCAGGTACTGATATGCGTATAAAATGTGCAAATTGTTCTGATTATTTATTTTTGCTTTGACTTAATCATTAAATTTACATAGTTTTACTGTTGCATCTGATCATCGTTTAAATGAATCGACCGTCCAAGCCCTTGGACCCTTTAGCTCTTACGTGAACGTCCTCTGGAGACTGCACCTCAAACCTCCTGTTTACAGCCGCACAGTTCACTGAGATCTTTCACTTATCTCGAAGCATCAAATTTATCTGCTCTCTCTAGGATGCAACATCCTCCCAACTTCCGTTAATTTACTGTGCACAAACTTCTACGTACTGCTAAAGGCTATACAATACATCACACACGCATGCTGTGTACACAGCCAGTTCTGTATTCAATAGGATGAAAGGGGTACAGAAACACATGTAGAATTCAGCGCACTGATTCCAGTTGTCTATGGGGAACCACTGTAACATTTCCCATATTTCTCTACATAGCACAGAAGTCTATTTCTCTTATTTTCCTTCTAGAAAAAAGTTTACTGTAAGCGATCTCTGTTGATAGTACTGAGTACCATGTTATGTGTCCAACGTACAGAGATAAATGTAAAACGTCAAGTTGCTGCTGTGACTGTACACATTTAGACTTCAACGTGTCCCAATTTTCGATTCCCACCGCCATTACATCTGGGAAAAGAGAACTCTGTACTCATCGTTTAGGAGGCGAATGAGTCCCTACAATATTTTCATACACGATCGTGAAGAAAAGTATCCAATTTACATCTTGGGAGTTGTCTTTACCTTGTCATTTTCAAGACTAAATCTTAATAAATTCACATAAATCATCAGGCAAAGTAGTTATTATGTTGATAGTGTGGTAACACCGTTTATATTATTTAAGAAAAGTTAAACAAATTATATTTCTAAAGTATGTGGCAGACGAAATGTCAAACGGAGACATGCATACACACAGTTATAAGCGTTTCCAAGTATTATTTGAGACATCCGTATCTGGATATCCATTTCGAAATGGGTGCTAATGGTACAAGCTAAATGAATTACAACTGCTTTCTTGAACAATGTATTAAATATACTACTAATGCTGAATCTAATGACTGAGTCTGTATTATACAGAACTTCTCGATTTTCCTACATAAACGAAAATGAGGCAGTGTGAACCTTTGGTGTGTGTAATACGGATGATGATTATTATGAAAAGCGTCTTGAGGGGTAAAGGGTAATTTAGCGGAACGGGAGCTAAACGAGAATCGAAATCCTTCGCATTCGCAATTTCTTCAACCCTTAACCCTTCTCACATACATCTGTTGGATAGCGACTAAGTCTTGGAGCCTGAAACCTGAAGCATTCTGAAACTAAACTTAGCCAAATCAGAACAGAACTATGTAATTTTAATCTCTTTATATATTTCGCAGATTTCAAATGTTGATTTATTTACACAGCATACGCAGGTTTCTAAGCGTAATACAGATTATTGAAGAATAATTTGATAAGACATATTAAGAATCTCAAACGTGATATTAGAAGGCAGTAAATTCATCTTAATTCTGAACTTTGTTCCCTATTGAATCTACAAGGGAACATACAAATTATAATTGTTAGTTGTATATTCCAAATATCACGAACTCATTATGGGGTATTGTGAGCTTTCTTAGTCACTTTGGGCATGTGTTATGGATAAATTGCGATGGTCTTAGTGCGTTGTACAGTATCTCACATGAAAAAAGGGACTGTATCAGTCACCAGTTACTCATCAGCCTTGTAGCACGGAACACGACCAGAGACTGGGTTAACGTCTTTTCACTAGATATTCCTACCGGTCCGTAAATAAAGGTACTCGCCTTAGTTATATTTGGATGATCGTCTGTCTTCGTGGGCGGATATTTGTCAGGTTCTCTTTATTTTTGGCTAAAAGGGGCTAAGACTACCCGATTCTGGGTTTTGTAAACACAAGACAACTGGGCAATTCTAAATTAGAATAATTGACCCGTGTTTAGAACACAGTGTTATGAGACGTATCACCACAGAGGCAATCATTCAAACCTTGCATCCGTGCGGTTAAACCCTGGTCTATGGTATAATTAACTGCATGCTGGTACTGGATATCCATCAGCTTAACTGTGTTCGTGCTATGTTTGTGTGGTTTGCGTTATGGATGATGCCGGAGTTCGGTTTAAACTATGTACATGGTTTGCCCAGTATATATTACACCAGGTTTGCTCTGAATAGAATATTTCTGTCTACATATGTTATGTCGAAGCTGCGGTTTCATATACACACAAACATCTGGGTGAATGTTGTCTGCGTAGACTCTTAACGCAGATGGCGTGTAAGGAGGCGGTAATTACCTGAAACTGGTTACCAGCTTCCCAGCCACATTTATAGCTTATGTTTTTATGTGCATTTAGCCAGCCGACTTGAAATTTGTTATGTTAGTCCGTTGAATAGGCTGTAGTTTCGTAATTTTGTTCTAAAAAGTTTTTGTTTTACATGTTCCATACTGTGAATTAATCCTTAAAAGGATAATGGAATCTGTGTACCATCTTCTTTAATATTCAATAACCCTGCGTGTTGTCTGCATACGCCTAGTCATTTGATGGACTCCATATGGTTCTCAGAATAAACGGCAGACTTTTCTAAACTTCATCAAGGGTTGAAATTTGTAATGGTGATGTTTTCTTGGACATAGGCACCTCCCTAAGTTTTAATGATTAATTAATATCCGTACTTCAGCACTTTAGTAATAAACGAGGGGCAGCAGATTTTGTTTTACTTAGTAAAACTTGCGTCACAGGCTTCTATTCAGTTGTCCTTTAGTCCGTTGTTTTCCGTATGTTACATAAAAATGTTAGGGTGCAGTTATTTCATGCATTGTCCATTATCAGAGGTATACAGAGTGTCCAAAAAATATTTATACACACATTCAGCGAATGAAGTAAAGACGTTTTAATAAACTATACAATTATACGCATCAGCATTGATGCTATTGTAGGCGTATATCAGGCACTGCATAGACCGGACAGCGTAGGGAATATAGTGACCCGCTAAGGGGCAGAAATGTTTCTCTTTGCTACAACGAGCGGACCGGCTCTGTGACCAGTGGGTGCCGGGGGAGATTTCTCCAGGTGTAAAGCGCCCGAGGGCTTGAATCTGCCTCACACATCCACATAGGACCGAGGTTAAGACTGATTGAAGTTTTAAACTAAAACCCGTATTTGTCTACACGGTGCTGTGCTAATTAAACAGTCATGGTCACAATGATTAATTAATCACAGGTTTGAAATTGCTTTTACATTTTATAGCATAGTTTCGATTATGTAATAAATAAACTGCTGCACAGTGTGGAAGATTATTTTAAACATCATCAATATACGAAAATGTGAAACCATAAAATGCAAAATAAGCCTTTGCTTTACGATGTTTCATTGCAGTGGAGTGTGCGCTTCTGTAACGATAAATGGCTTTGTCTGTTCATGCTTTTTTTCCCCCTTTGTATCTCAACGAATACGAAATTATGGGTTCGAAAGTCGGATGGAAAGTACAGTGTTGAATAGGTGTTATAGTTAATTTAATACTGAAATGCAAAGTGGAGATTTAAAAATGGGTCCCGAGGTATTATAGATAAAGTTTTGTATGTGCTTAGAGGATTTAGTAAAAATGTCTGATTCTTATGTATATATGAACTGAATTTTACATTTGCATTCGCTGAATATATAAAAAGAGGAAATAGCTCGCCTGTTGCCCGAACTTGTTCACTTGGTCGTGGCGCGCGAGTAACTCGTCAAAAACTCACTTTTACTCTACCTTCCCCCACCACTACTTCTCTGGGGAGATTATTTTACGACTAGCGGTAATAGCCCATTTGTACGCAGCTTCAACCCGTCCCCACACCCTTGAAGAGCTCCACTATTCGTCCCTTATCAGGGAATTGCTTGTTTGGGTCCTTGTTCCAACGAGTCAGTTTTTAAGGCCTGTTTCCGGTTGTACTTCTACACATTCATGTGTTACCGAATGCTGAAAGGACTTGAAATTCACCGCTCTGCCGAATTCATGAGCTCTAAAATGAAGATCGAAATTATGATACTTCAGAAATTGAAGTGAAAAGTATTTACTTTCGTCAAAAGTTCCAAAGATGATGCAATAGTCTATAATTGGTAATGCGTAATTGGAAAAAGCGTTTTAAATGGCATTACTACACCGTTTTATATACTTGTTCATCAGCTTCTTAGATCTCTTCCTATCCATAATGCATTCGGAGCTAATATGTCTTCAGACACAGATAGAGTGTGAGCTTGTCGTAAAGAAACTACCATCTCAAGACAAAGTAAGTACTGCGCAGAGAAACTTCAGCATGAACATCAATTCCCTAGAGGTCTCTGAAGACAACCAAATAATAGTGCAATCAATGGGATTGTGTCAGTTAATTCAAAGGTCTCATAAATGGAGGCCTATAGGTTAATAAATTTATCTCGAAACTCTTCTATAATCTCAAGGACTCTCATATCCCAAATAGGCACAACATACAGGACAGAGACACATGCGAAATGAATTGGTACTGTGCATTTAAGAATCCGCAACGCACTATACGCCAGATTAGATTTAATAGACTTTCAGAAACTCGTCATATTGTCAGAATTCAGTTTCTCATGGCGACGAATATAAAAATGACAGTCTTCTGGGGTGTTACGCCTTGTAATCTGCTACAAGTTTACCGACGTTTTAAATGTACATGCTACATCCATCATCACGGTCGTTCCGATGATGGATCTAGCTAACACCTGTGAAACGTCGGTAATATCCTACCAGACTGCACAGCTCAACAGCGTGGAAAATAGTCATCTATACTTCTTATTTTACCAGAAAAGAAAATTAAATAATTTGCATAACGTTTTGTTTTAAAGCTGTAAATAATGTATTTTTAATTATAGGAAGTAAAGGAATGTGCGCATAGCAGTTCTGGAACGTTCGCTCTGTTTATTGCCTGCAGAATTTCAGTTCGCGTATTGTGACTTTGATTCTCTGTTGTAAATGTTTTAAAACAGGCAGGACGGGCGATCAATGAGCTGCAATATAAAATTTGACCAAAATCCGTCCATTTTATCACACAGCATAATAATTACTTTAAATTGTGTGGAAAACCTGCGGAAAAGGTGATTTGTGCGTCAAATGTGTGTTTGTTGCCTATAGCTTCTGTTACAAACGTTTTTCGACGTGATAAATATTTAGGGCCCTCATCGCTAATTTGCCTCGAAATGCTCGCAGAGAAGCTTGTAGATTTTAATAAAACGTGCCCGTCATTGCTGTACGGTTTTAATCATAATTGGAACTGATCAGACCGTTTAAGTAGGCCCTGGTCAGTCGATCTGGGGTTTGTAATGAACAAAGTGGCACTGGGACTGGCTTTTATTTTTCGGTTTTCCCCTGTCAATATAATTTCATTCATATATCATCTGGGGGATGGACAAATGGTCCTTTATAGCCCAGGTCCACAGATATACAGTTCTTCCCATCGTAACAATAACAAGAACGGTTAACAGAACTGGAAGAAGTTATTCATTTACTGGCATTACATTGCAGCAATATCGTAACAAGTCATTTATTTTGCAATATTTAATAATTAACTGAATTGATTAACGTTATTGATTTTAGGAAGTGTTAATTAGTCATTAGTGGTGTTGATGGGGGGGCAATTATGTTGGTACTGGCGAAAATCGATTTATCTGTTTTAATTTAATTATTTTCAGTTTCTTAAAAGCCCAGTGGTAACTATATGTACCACAATTAACCACCTACTTTAATAATCTTTTATTCTGCTCTTGCCTACACTGTATTCGTGGGTTTCGTATGATTCTTACTGGGAGCAGCTATAATTGTTTAAACAGCATTGATCATTTGATATTTGTGATTGTGAAATTTTAGTACAGTTGATTTTAATAACAGCTGGACACGGTTAGCTAGTAATGAAATAAAGTAAATAATACTGGTTCGCTCTTGCGTGTAGCCACTGCGAGCACAAACTTGACGGGGTCATTCACTGTTATTTTGACGCCCATTCTTTTACAATATCTGTCAATATTATGATAAGGTCCTGTCGTGACACAGTGTGCGTAAGCATAGAGATAAAGTGGAGGGGGTTGTTTTGTGTTCACGCCACAGATATCCAACCCTAGAGAACAGTGACCTAGTGGGGAAACACGCTGTGTGATATGTGTGTATGCCAGCATCAGTAATCATGACTTTTCGTCCATTCAGAGAGAGAAACGAGGACCGCTAACCTCGTGCCATCAGACAAATAGCTCTGTGCCGGGGCCGGGATTTTATTGGAGAGGGAGAGGTTTTCGGTCCCCTATGGGCAGCTTTATGGGTGATGACTACGCGAACAAGCCCAATTATCCAACACACCGCGGCCAAGTTACTGCAGTGATTGATGGGCGAAATATCACGTGACCGCCAATAGTGACGTGTGATGACAGCGACACCAATGGACAGACGACTGTCGACAGACGCCTGACGACGCTGGCGTCGGGAGAGGCGGCTTATTGATTCTAGAGGGATGGGATAACACGTGACTGATTGATTTAATCACCAATCATCTGTGAACAATAGCTATCGCATATTTTGCTGTGAATAATGAAGGGATTGTCGATGTCAGATCTCTCTTACCAATCCTAGCCATAAAGCTTTCCTGTCTGGTAAATAAATGCTCTTGAAAATGGTATTAATTCGTGCGACTCTTTGTAGTTTATCTGTGCATTATATAATAACTGACCAGACAGGCGTCAACTGGCCAACTTTACATAAGTCCTGAATGTCTTCTTGCGTTTGATATAAAATAACGTTCCGTATGTGCACAGTATCGTATGAAGTTGAACCTTGTACGGTTTGTGCATTTAAGTTAATGGTTATCTGAGGCGCACAACAACGTTTTATGTAATTTTCGAAAGGAACTGGTCGTGGTTTACTTGAAGATATTAACTTGAATTCGTCTTGAGAAACTAAACAAAGTTATTAAGGTTGTCAATCCTTGCGAACACACTACAGAAGCGCAAACCAGCGCACACCGCTATATTATTTACAGGCCTATATCTTAACCACCTACTTTAATAATCTTTTATTCTGCTCTTGCCTACACTGTATTCGTGGGTTTCGTATGATTCTTACTGGGAGCAGCTATAATTGTTTAAACAGCATTGATCATTTGATATTTGTGATTGTGAAATTTTAGTACAGTTGATTTTAATAACAGCTGGACACGGTTAGCTAGTAATGAAATAAAGTAAATAATACTGGTTCGCTCTTGCGTGTAGCCACTGCGAGCACAAACTTGACGGGGTCATTCACTGTTATTTTGACGCCCATTCTTTTACAGTATCTGTCAATATTATGATAAGGTCCTGTCGTGACACAGTGTGCGTAAGCATAGAGATAAAGTGGAAGGGGTTGTTTTGTGTTCACGCCACAGATATCCAACCCTAGAGAACAGTGACCTAGTGGGGAAACACGCTGTGTGATATGTGTGTATGCCAGCATCAGTAATCATGACTTTTCGTCCATTCAGAGAGAGAAACGAGGACCGCTAACCTCGTGCCATCAGACAAATAGCTCTGTGCCGGGGCCGGGATTTTATTGGAGAGGGAGAGGTTTTCGGTCCCCTATGGGCAGCTTTATGGGTGATGACTACGCGAACAAGCCCAATTATCCAACACACCGCGGCCAAGTTACTGCAGTGATTGATGGGCGAAATATCACGTGACCGCCAATAGTGACGTGTGATGACAGCGACACCAATGGACAGACGACTGTCGACAGACGCCTGACGACGCTGGCGTCGGGAGAGGCGGCTTATTGATTCTAGAGGGATGGGATAACACGTGACTGATTGATTTAATCACCAATCATCTGTGAACAATAGCTATCGCATATTTTGCTGTGAATAATGAAGGGATTGTCGATGTCAGATCTCTCTTACCAATCCTAGCCATAAAGCTTTCCTGTCTGGTAAATAAATGCTCTTGAAAATGGTATTAATTCGTGCGACTCTTTGTAGTTTATCTGTGCATTATATAATAACTGACCAGACAGGCGTCAACTGGCCAACTTTACATAAGTCCTGAATGTCTTCTTGCGTTTGATATAAAATAACGTTCCGTATGTGCACAGTATCGTATGAAGTTGAACCTTGTACGGTTTGTGCATTTAAGTTAATGGTTATCTGAGGCGCACAACAACGTTTTATGTAATTTTCGAAAGGAACTGGTCGTGGTTTACTTGAAGATATTAACTTGAATTCGTCTTGAGAAACTAAACAAAGTTATTAAGGTTGTCAATCCTTGCGAACACACTACAGAAGCGCAAACCAGCGCACACCGCTATATTATTTACAGGCCTATATCATAATGGGACGCTACATATTCTTCGCAGTTCACACAGTGTCGTTTAAGTGTGGATAAAAAATTAGCACATGATGAAGTGAGGAATGTAGAATGATATAAAATAATTACGTTCTACCACAAAAATTTTTAATGCGAAGTCTCTCCTGTTTTTTATAGTGTTTTACGCCGGAGGTAAAATTTTCAAGTTTTTTTAATTGTTAAAATTTTAAGTAACTCTCGGTTTCCTCCATATATTTCACATAATATAGTCAATTTATAAACTGTGTTAGTTTTGAGGACATCGCGTTGGTTAAATTCAGTGTAGTGGGTTTAGGTTTATACGACATTCGTGTGGAAAACCTGGACTGGAGATCAAAATAGACTATCGTGCGATATTATGACGGTCTGTTGAAGTAAGCTGTTTGCTTAGCAACTTCAGCATTGTGATGTAGCTTATTTGTTAGTGACTTAACATCCTGTGGTTTATTTTTCTTGGAAAGTTTCGGTTCCAGTCGGGTCTTCTGCTTGCCTGAACACACAAAGCCAGAATCTAACAGAAAGATGCCTTGTTCTGTCGCTGATTTTCTCTGCTTCTGTTTTTATTAAAGCTGTTTACTCCCTGAAAGGTTAGGCTCTTCCCGTGCTCGTTATTATGGTTGTTAGTTTTGTATTGGAATTTTGATTCTCCTTAATGACGTATCGAGGAAGCACCAATGGATGTGCGAGGAATTGGCTACAATTGGAAACTGACTTTCAGATTCAGAGACAGATCTCCAACAAAACTACGCCACACGTTCTTTCTGGCCGTATAAACTGAACAACTGACGAGCGAAGAGTGTAACGTACAAAAATCGGACTACTATTTATAGTTAAATGTGGTTTGAATAATCATAATACGTTTATTAATTCATGTGGAATATTTTTAAATATTCACTGTGTTCCATGAATCTATTACATAATATTGTAGTTCTCTATTTCGGATCTCTGAAGTGGTGGCGTAATTTCTGCTGAATTTTGTCCTTCCAAAACAATCGAGATTGATCTAAAAAATTTCTCTTTATTCTGACGAGGTCCCTGGGCACAATGGATGACGTCATGTGGTCTATAGAAGCATTAAGAATTCTAGCTGGCATTATTGTAGTAGTGGATATGGTTGCTCTTAATGATGCCAAAGCTGATTTGTGATTGTAATTGACGTTTGCTAATGAGACCCGCGGTCTAACAAAACTCCTACTCCGAGGACTCATTACGGTTTCAACATGTCGTATTTTAGTTACCTAATCATTTCCTGCAAAATTAACAGTATTCAAATGATTTCTGATTCCGGAACTATGTATTCTGGGATCCGTTATAATTCATAGAATAGTAAAATAAATCATACTGATCACTTTGCTATTACATTGCATTAAAGGCGCGTGGAGCATTGACCCGATATTTAAATAGAATTTACTGCCCTTTCGTATTTCCCATAGCAGCCTATCTGATGTGTAGAACTACAACGTATAAAATTTATTAAAGTGAGATACGAAAATGTCACTGGTGCAAGTGTAGGCAATATTCGATCGAGTTGTAAGATTTAGTAAATAAGCAACCGTGTCAGTGTAACTCCTTCATTGTGTTTCCTTATTACAGTGTTTAACAGAGTAGAACTAAAGTCTCACCCAATATTGTTAGGGTTACTAAAACGTGTAGGATGAGGGAAGGGGTGTTTACATGGTATTGGTTGGGAGGATAACATTAAGATGGACCTTAGGGAGATAGGCATCCATGGAGCATACTGGATGCAGGTGGCTCAGGACGGAGTCCGGTGGCGGGCTTTTGTGAACACGATGATGAACCTTCGGGTTCTATAAATAAAGTGGGCTATTATTTGACAAGCCAAGTGTACAGCAGACTTTTTAAAGAATTTCCCGCACGGGGGGGGGGGGGGTAGTGTCTATCCCTTGAATAAAATCTGGTTTTAACTAGTTCCTTGTAAGATATTTAAGGCAGGCATGGAAAGTAATTAAATTAATTCCTAAATTGTAAGGGGAAAACAGATTCGTGATCGTTTTAGTTTCAAATATTTCCTGACTTTCTGACCTGTTCTGTATATGAACCAAATACATTAAACTTGAATGTGATGGAGGGTTTTAAAAAAAAAATAGTATCAGCAAGACAAAACATCAGTTACGAAGAGGATTAAATTAATAATTTTTATGATCATGATAATTAGAATAACCCATTGTTGTATTAGAACTTAGCACAGATAGAGGAATTTCGAGAGCTGGGAAGTTCTAATAGACACGTCATCATCAGGTTTCATTGTCGGAAGTCGTCTCATACACTGCATTAGAGATGTAGGTCAGACATGACCTGTTTAGACGTTATACACACTACAATAAAAGAACGAATGACGTGTCAGCCAGCACGCCATACCCACTTGACTGAACAATACACAGTTCGCAGTTAGAAAGGTTTGTTGCAACCGTCTGGTACAATGCTGTTTCTTGGACACTGTTCGTTTTCAGAAATTGAGGCTAGGTCTGCAACATTTTGTCTTCAGCTAAAAAGAAACAATGTTGAGGTAATACATAGTGGCATGTCCATTAAAAGAAGCTATTCTGTATGAATGGGTCTGTTTGTAACATGAAGCCGAAAGCAGAGGCAGCCCCACAACGTCGGAGATGTGACTCCAGACAATGGCAAGAGTCCAGGGAACATCACATGGTTTATTATATTCAAACTATTGCAAGAGGTCACAGAGACTTGCGAGTAACGGTTTGCCCAGTCAGATTTTCTCCCTGATATTAGATCTAAATTGAATTACTGGTAAGGTAATTTATAAGAATGCAGATGAGGACGATAAAGCTCTTTGACTAACAATGGAGACTTGTTTTTTAAGTGTTCTGTCTGACGACAGATCCATATGAACAGGTTCCTTCCATCCTTTTCTCGGATTGGGACCTGTTCATATACGTTCTTGGCAGATGATCCAGAAGTGGTTTGCCATTGCCTTCTTCTGTGTGTTGGGATGCCACGGAGAAACCGGGGAAGCCCCCGGAGGAAAACTCCGTGTTGCCTAAGCCACGGCCTTGCCCAATACAAGTTATAAATTCGGGCACTGAGAACACACTCATGTGGAATCTCACCCAACTGTAATTGTTAAACCATAATAGAAACACATTTATTACTTTCCTTAACAATTATCTATAGCGCAGTATCTACATGAACAAACGTCATATCTAGAGAAGTCTTGACTAGGCTGTTGTGTTACAGCGTGGCTTTTAGGGAGAATTTAAACAACGTTGTCTGACATTGTGTTGTTCGATGCGTAAAAAATCTAGCAGAGGGGAGAGATGGAAGAAAAGCCAGCGAAGAAAAAAAGATAAAGTGCTGAGACGTACCCCATCAATTTTTTTTTCAATCTGAAAAACACAGTTACACAGGGTGAGGCATATGGGACAGGAAGAGCAAAACAAATTGAGAAACAGAAAAGAAACTCCCGTAAAAAATTGAAGACGAAGGTGAGAAGCGCGGAAAATTTGTTGGCATGATCCGAGGAGCGGTACGACGCATACTGATGATGACCCCGGATCAGAAAGGAACACTGACAGTGTGGCAAATTCCCATTCCTACTTCCGTAGAGCATCGGTTAGGTTTTTTATCGAAGCCCTGTATAGAGCAGGTGGTAAGTTGCTATCCAGTCGGTAGCGAGCACGTGACTCCAGAAACGAGGTGGTGCAAGATTTTAAGGGTGACCTGGAAAGAAGGTGACGAATTTTAGTGAAAACTTGAATCAGGATAAGAGGTGATGTCAAGGGCACGGAGTCTGACCACGTCTCCTTTGGCTCTGACTATGAACTATTTATTAAGATTTCTGTCTTCTGGGTTGTTGCGCTGTGTAGTCTGATCTATGTTTACCAACGTTTCAGAGGTCATACTGCCTCCGTCATCAGGGCGATGAAAAGTTGGTAAACATCGACCAGACTACACAGCGCAACAACCCAGAAGACGGAAATATTCATACTCACCGCTGTGAAAACCAAAAATTTTACAACTATTTATTACGTTGTACATGATAGATTTATTCTTATGATTTTACTAGTTATGAAACTGACTTCGTAGCTTCTTTACACTCCGAATTTCCTTCCCTCGCCTAGAGCAGACACTAAGTCAGTCGTCGGAATTTCTGTGTTACAATTCCTTTGTGCACGTGGTAACCTGTCTGTTAGGTCTACAGATGTATGCATTTACAGTTCCTTGTACATACTCCACCCCCACCCCTCTCGCTGCAATTTTATACGCGGTGTTAGATTCATGAGCCTTCGTTGTTCCCAGTTATCTCTCACTAATTCTGATTTACGATTCGTGAGTCGACCTTCACACCTTGCATCCATTTCTCATTTCTGTCCATTAATTTGTCCGGGTCGAGCTAATCTATAATTGCTCTTTGGAGCTTGCTTTGCTAGCGTTTGAATTCTCGCTGCACCCCGACCTACCCTGCCTCTCCCTCTCTCACCTCAGTTCAAGGGTAGAGAGCTTTTAAGCCTTATCGCTTCTCATATTCGCACTGGAAACTTATTTCTATGTTGGCCGCTTTCAGCAATTTTTTTTTTCTTTTCAAATTCAGATATCATCGTGACAAATCACTTGAATTTTGTGGTTTATAGCGCCTAGATACTTTTAGATGTTTTGAATACTGGGAAACATCAGCGGCAAAAATTATATGACATTTAATTTAAGGGGTTATCCTTATGTCTATATCCTAAACTGTGTTTTTAAAACTATTTTCTCGGGACTTTGTGGCTGTTTTTATACTGTTTCTGCAGATTCAGGAGTAATTAATGCATCCCCTCTCACCGCCACCCACATTTAGGCAAAGGAATGTTTGTTTGAAACAGCCTAAGAAAATAGCACTGCTCCGGAGAACTTGTACGATCCAAAGACGCATGTATATAATTTTCAGTTTCCACATTCTGTCCACACTACTGCTTTTGGGGGCAGTTTTTAGCATCCTCTAGTATTTATAACGTATATTAGGGGCGTGTACTTCAAAAGGAGAATGGTGGGCTCTTGGCAACCGTAATGAGCATTCAAATCTTTGTTTAGTTTATTTAGTTCTAACACAAAAGCAAAACACACATCCAAATACTATAACGGCTTCAGAAATGAAACTTAAAATTTACCAGCAACTCAACAAAATCCATTCTTCTCTGTTCATACTAATGTATGAATATTCATCTTCTGCCTCCTATAAGGCACTCGTATCGAGTGAGAAATAGTTTTTAACTGTGCCGCGTGTGTGTTTTTAACATGAAATAACATTTTATATTCATATTATCCCCTGGTTCAATGTGTCGGATAGCGAGACAGAAGGCGACATTGTGAGACACGTCACCTGTCCAGTTTGTGGCTGAAAATATTAATACATTATGAATGAAATACTTGTTTTTAACATTGATAATTGAAAATGTTTTGTTTTACAAATCAACCGGACTGAAAAAAATATGTATAACCTACACATAGTCTTGCTTAACAGCCCATTTTCACTAATTGTGCACTATATTCATTCACATTCGTAGACCCGTTCGTGTTTGCATTAATTTATTCTTGTGTACATGCATACATAATTACGTACTCACATGCACGCGTTAGTAACTGACATTACCATTTCGTTTCTAAATTAGAAACAAAGCAAAATACCGAAGTATTTACCATTTAACAATTTGAAGCCGAATAATAAATAGTAAATATTCTGTTCCTCCCGCAAAGAAAACGTATCATTTACAAATTACAAAAATAAATTGGCTAATGCTGTTTAAGGAAATAATCAATGTTTATTATGAGAATCATACGAAATACATAAATATATTCCGTGGGCAAAATCCATATTTATAATTTGTTAAATAGGTGATATATATTTTCTTACCAATGAGGTTTTAAATGGATAAAGAATGAAGAAAGCAATGCGTGCTGCATTCAGTGTGATAGGGATGCGTGCTTTTATCAGTATTTGAGGTGTTTCTTAATGGGGTGCTGAAATTTGCATCACACACAAACTAACCGGTATCATCTCTTGCAGCCTCAAAGTGCCGTAGACTAATATTCATACGTAAATGGTGTATGCTGTAAAACTTTCTGGTTGTTAGTAACGAGGTTTCGTGGGGCTACGGCTGTTGTAAATGCGATTTTAAATTTTCCATAATACGTATATTTTTTTCGGGTGTATATTTCAGCAGTCTACCCTGCATAAATATGATCAGTTTATATTTTCTCATGTACTTCGATAACCTCAGCTTTAAATCTTTAAACAGTAATTTATAATTAAGTAAATAATGCAAGCGTTTAAGGAAAACCTGTTATTTGTTACAGTTCCACCAGAAAGACTGATAATTCTGGATGACAAGGGTACCAACATTCCACACCATATACTTGGTCCGTACAACGAGGGCTCAAGCGTGAATATTACCTGCATCGCCACTGGAGGTAAGAGCTCACAGACTTATCCGTGCCCTGTGCCTTAAACGTCCCTTTGTTCATGTCATTACATTCACTTTCGGACCACAAGCATTCGTCCCAAATAGATTACTTCGAATTCTGCCTTATTTGTTTCAAAATTTGAATATTATTTGCTTTTATTTCTAGTAACCAAAGTTAATTTTATTTGTAGTTCCCGTAGCATTAATGTAAAATCAAATAGATACTTTGTTTTTTCAAACCCGCTTTGAATCTGAGTGACTGGATATGTACGGCAAGATCATTTATTCAATAAGTCTTACTTTTCTGAAACTTCTGTGTCAGTTGACTTGTTATTAAACGTTTATAAATGTTAGAATTCTGCCCTCATTTGTGGCCGTTAGGTTGTCACCTGTGCATGAAGTTTCTACAATGACGTGACAGTAGATTATAAGTTATTTCCTATTGTAATCTGACACGTAATATCTGGTTTCCTCTTGGATATTTGACTACCAGTATTCTCATAAGATAAATGTGTCTGTAATACGCTATTATCCTCATGCAAAACGTGGAGGTAGTGAGAATTAATGCTTTACGAAAAAACGTATTGGAAACCTATACCATCAATCTAATAATGGTTCAATATCTTTAAACAAGAATTTATTTTCCATTCTATCCCGTAAGACCTCTTTTCCAACGGAATAAATTTTTATCGCAGACCAGAAGTAATTATCGATTGGATGTCTAGTGATCATACCAGATATCGATTTCATTTAGCATTTTAAGTGGAGTGGAGAAAATTACGCAAGGAGGTGTCCAGATTTTACAGACAGAATCCTCGGGATTCTGTTTTAGTACAGAGTACTTTAAATATATCATTCAGACATGTATGCATTGTCAACCGGTTATAGACCCAAGACGAGGAAAGCCAGCTTTCGAAACTTGTGAATGTCAAAATAATCTCACACAGTGAATTGTTTGATATAATACTGCATAACAATTGAAAATTGATCTCGCTTTATGACGTCCTGACATTCCTCGATCCAAAACATAGAGACTTTTGGCGCCATTTGGCGTCGTGACGCTCATCGTCGGCTTTCCAACGTCGCTTTCAATGGCGTCCATAAGTTTACCTGCGGTTGCTATGGCGTCGCATGAAGGCGTAGCAATGAGAGGCATCGGTTTTTCTGTTTCGTTTCCGTTAGCGTCGCATTGTGTAACCGATCAAAAATTGTTTTCTGTCAGCATCGTCTGTAGTAATAATGGCGTCTTTTTCCGGCGACGACTGGCGTGGCAGCGCTCGGCGTCTTTTTGTCACAGTCGTTGCACATGGCATTCCGAGGCTTATATATGTTTATATGCATTTTGGAATCGGAGTCGAGACGCTCAATATCTTGTTTTACAGCTTGGTATCACATGTCATCCCCAGGTTTATCTAATCTATGTTTGTTATCTATTGAGGTGTCGGGACAGTTTGAGTCGGTTTACTTTATGCCATCCAGATGCTATTCTTGACGAGATTTGGGATTCTGAATCACCGTACGCTCGGCGTCGGTTTGCTGGCACCGTGTCGGAGGCTAGTCGACGGTAAGTGTTGGTCTTTGGCGCCTTTCGTCTGTCGTGCTTATTATCCGAGCGGCTGAAACCATCTTTAATGGGAATGGAACAGGAGATGCCGTCTGTGGAAATCGAACCTAGGACACTTTTCCGCAGTTTTAACGATGGTATTGTCTTTTCCTCGTCTCTTGAAATGTGCATGCCAAGTTTGGTGCAAATCGATATATCCGTTCTCGAACTGTAAGCGAAGAAACACACACCTACGACTTCAACTTCATATGAAAAGTTATGTACAAACGAGCTTTGACTTCAAAGGTTTAGTATAAGAGTGTTATGCTTTTTAGATTCCGTCCAGTTGCGTTTGGGTTTCGTGGGTGTAAACAGCGCCATTTTACTGCAAGTTCTGTTACAGATGTCAGTTGCGCTGGTGTACTCACGGCTTTAGTGTCGATGAGTCGAGGAGAACGGTGACATCGACAGTGGAGTTTAATCCTGACCTATCGAATCTAATGATCTCGCTGTGTTGTAACAGGACGCCCTAGTCCCAGAGTGACGTGGTGGCAGGAGAACGCGTTGCTGGACGATTCTTACGAGCAAGTTGCTGATCGTCGCGTACAAAACGTTCTTCGCCTCGAGAAACTAGGAAGACGTCACCTACACACAGTGTTCACATGCCAGGCCAGCAACAACAATTTGGTAGCTCCGATCTCCAGCCCAGTCTCGCTCGACATGAATCGTAAGTATTAATATCGCTTGCACAGATTGGCTTTAGATTTGCATGGAATTCATGAACGCCCGATACCTGACAGTTTATCTTGGTGGTGAGTGAGCGGAGTTATCTGAAATAGAGGCAGGGAAAAACAAAAGAAAGCCGTGTGTTATACCCGAAAGGTTGTCGGTGAACAACGTAAAATTTTGTACTGACGTCTTAGGAAGGCTGTCATGGAGGATCAGTTCTTCGTGTCTTGCACTCCGAACTGCAAATCTCTTCTTTGGTCTCTACCCCTTTCGAAGAAAAGGATCAGAGACCTCCAATTCTGACACATCCACTCACATCCAGTGGTTGAATCCCCTCAGATTCAGTCGTATGACGGAAGCTGTTTCTTTATGATTAGTCACAAATAAAGCACTTGTTTGTTTGTACAACATTCAATGTCAAATTATAAAATTTCTGTGTGAAGTAGGCGTCCACGGCACATGCTATTTGCAGTCAAGGTGTTCGGCGATGCTACAATGTAATCACTGCATTAGAACGTCTGTACTGAAACCAATCACCGGCGAAGAGTCAAACACCTGCCTCATATAGCCCATAGGGCATGTAGATAATCATAAAATGACGTTATACGGCCCTGTACGTGACACTTGCAAACAGCAAATAACACTCACTACTGCCACCCCAAAGGCCCCTTCAATAACAACCGCTGCCTCACCATTCGCCCGGTGACCAATGAGAGACGTTCATTAGCTCTTCCAGAGCTGGTCACGTTCACAATGATTCCAGTAATTGATGTTACTGCACATGGCCGTAATTAAACGTAACTCTCCCTCCTGAAACATGTCCCTTATTCCCTACGTACTCTAGTTATTAAGATCAGTGCGTAAGGACCTCAAGATCTCGAACCAGGCGTTTTCAGCCTTTTTGAGAGTGCAACAAACTTATGCGAAAGATAGAGACTGGCTGACAGAAACGTTATCGGAAGTAGTTGATCGTTCTGTCAGCTGTTTAGAATCCAGAGTTAGTCTAATACAGCGCGACAGAAAGAAATGGGGCCGAAAGAGCTCGTATTTATTTTTGTTCCGAGCAGAAGGGATTTTTTTTTAGACACACGCTTTTACACAATATAGCACATTGCAAAAATTTCGTTTAAATTCCCGACCCAAAGATTGAATCCACTACGAGTATATTTTAATGCAGTTTTAGGTACTGTCTGCTTCATTTAACTTAGCGTCTTACAGAACACGCAGTGCGCACGCGTAGCAACGGAGCGAACACGACCGAGTAGGGTTTTTCTTTTGAGAGAGCATTTGCTTTGCCGTCGTTTTGCACAAACCAAGCCTTAACGAGACGAACCATCTGTCACCATCTATTATTAGGGTTCGCCATCGGCCATATTAATCTCCGGGAGAACCTGAAATCTCTCAAAATTTATTAATGTTTCTTTCCATCTTTTCGGTGCGAGACACTTCAGTATTAGCTTTGAAATTATTTTTTACATCAGTTTCTAATGTCTATGACCGCTTCTAATGTATCTACAGGGGGACAACAATTAGCAGCTGCAATTTATTATTCGTTGCCTTGAAACTAACCTTCTCTCGACTCAACGTCAGGGATTCTTGTTCTTTCAGGGCACTGAATTGTTAATTGTTATAAAAAATACAACAGATGCTTTGTCTCGGAAGGAAAATGACTTACGCTACACTTATGTCACTTTTTCCTTTAGTGTCAACTTATGAAATTATCCTGTGTCTTACTTCATTGCCTCGTATGCTTGCAGGTCGTGAAAGGTTAGTTAATGATTTGGGAAGAAGCATTTATTGATGAAGTATGGAAACAATAAGTGAGAGATTATAACATTTGCAGTGACAGCATTATACTATCATGTGAGATTTTAGGTTCTCAAGGCAGCGAGTATAAAGTCTTGTTGATGGAGGCATCAAGCACTTCTGAAACGATTGTCTTGTTGATGGAGGCATTAAGCACTTCTGAAACATCGGTAAACTTCTACCACACCACATGGTGCAACATCCCAGTTTGCCTTCATATTCTATATCTGGCCTTGTAATCCTGGGGTCTCGGGTTCGATTCCCGGCGGTGCCCGAATTTATAACTTGTGTTGGGCAAGGCCGTGGTCTAGGCAACACGGAGTTTTCCTCCGGGGGCTTCCCCGGTTTCTCCGTGGCATCCCAACAATTACTCCATTCACACACAGAAGAAGGCAATGGCAAACCACTTCTGGATCATCTGCCAAGAACGTATATGAACAGGTCCCAGTCCCAGTCCGAGAAAAGGATCGAAGGATCCTGTTCATATGGACCTGTCGTCAGACAGAACACTAAATAAATAAATAATACAATTGAACTCCTTTGTTGTATGGCCAGTATATATAATTCTGAGTCACGATTCTCTAGACTGCATTTTGCTACAAAATAGATTTGTTAACTTGACTGAAATAAATAATGATCCAGTTATCCTGTGTGTAGGCACTATAATGTAAATCTTGTATTCTGTATCGTCATAAAAATTAAATTATCTGTGATATGTAGTTCATTTGGCGGAGGAAAGGGGGTGTAGGTACCAGGAAACCGACAGATTAAAATTTACGATTTAATAACGAGGGTGAAAATGGGGTTGTGTTCTTTCCTGAAACCTGGAAATGAAACTACATAAGAGAAACCGTACAGCATACCGTAGTTTTATTGCACGTGTTTAAATACACGTGTGTATATATGAGTGCATGGTATGTGTTGAAATTAAAATCTAATACTAAAAGTAAGTTTGGTTACAAATTCGACCATTAATTACAGAACAAAAAACTCGTGCAAAATTTCGTTATCTCCTTTCGGTTGCAGTCAAAATAAACATTCCCACCTGCAGTCGTACGTAGCTGCGGTCTCTAATTAATTATTATTACGCTCTAGTGGGATTGCACGTCACAAGCAATACTTCGTGACCATACGAGAGAAAGAGATACGAATATCCCTACTAATATTCCCTTGTTTCATAATAACTGCCTGTCTGAAAATAAAAATTGAATGTCTGTGGTTCAAAAAAAAAAATGTAAGCACAACAGAACAACAAAACGTTTCCTTCATATACTTGTTTACTGAATTTTTCGATACGCTTTGTCAAGTTTGTGTTTTACATAGCGTCTTGTGACGGTGATTATGAATGATGAATCCAATAGACTTGGAAGGAAGCGAATTCTCACCATCCTTTGTGCCGTCCTAGTATCTCCTTGTTTAAACTGAGAGAATCCTCAGTCAGACCAGCAGCTGTTTGAATTCTGGTCTCCATGTGTGCAATAAATAAAATTATTGTTTTCAGAAAGAATGAGCTCTAGGCCTAAATGAAAATGGAAGCTGAAACGTGTTCGGAACTGCAAATTCAGATTACATTATTTCACCTTGTCGTTAACCCTTCAGCGATATTCGTGTATGGCGCAGAGGTTTATACGCTGTGCTGACGTGTACCTTGGTCTGCGTCAGTTCATAAAGGAAAGCCAATTTTGAAATAATTTCGTATGTTAAAGAAATAGCTGCCTTTCCTATATGGCCTTGCGACAATAAAGTCTATTGTTTTCTGTTATGCAAAGTATTTGTCACTAACTGCAAAACACCATTTTGTAATTTTATATTGGACAATTTTTGTTTAACATTTCAAGCATAATGATGGTATTACACTGTGAGTTCCTCGCTGTACTCCACTGAACCATTCTGGTTTTAAAGAAATTTGTATTTTACCATGATTTTTATCAAAGGCTTGTGCTTTCGAAAACCAGTCAGTGTGTGCATGGTGCGTGAACAGTGCCAGGTCCGTCCTGTGTAACTTGGGCCTACGTGAACTTTGTTCTGGCGTTTAACTTCGCGTAACAGATCTGAGTCCTTCCTGAGAAGCTAATAGTTGTTCAGCTAATAAATTGCCAGCCTTTTATAGAGCCCGAAGGTTTATTACTGTGTTCACAAAGATACAGTAGGGAACTTATAGCGTAATATTGAAATTAAACTGTACTAAATATGTAAATAATAATTCAGTTTACGTAACATATTAGGAGTCGTTCCTTTGAACTTCAAACTGGTGTACTATAGTTTTATTATCTCGTGTATTAACCAGTGTCACAAAACAACATTATTATACGTTTTTACGTGTCTTACTGCATGTTTTGGTTGTACCTACTTAGCACGTCATAGATCGGAGTATGTAGCGTCAAATAATAGGATGATTAATGAATAATGTACTGGAAAGAATATTGAATGAATCTTCATGGCCTAAATTAAGGTATCCTCCTGCTATTTGCACGGAGGGGCTAAGGGAAGATAACTGATTTTTTTGGGACGAGATTTGAACCCGTGACCTCCCAAATACGAAGCACGTAATTAGCGTTTCCCTGGTAACAAATGGCCTTCATTCTACGTGCCTGTAATACTCCGTTTAACGAAGGAGCTTTTCTGCAAATAGAAGGCAGAATCACGTGAAATGACAGGAAGGCATTCATCGGACCTCTAAGCATCTTCAAATCATTTTATACTTGGTTGTGTTAGACGTGGAAATTAAGGTCAGAGTCAAGCGACATGTAGATATAAGCTTCCTTTAAAGGGAATGCATTTCATTTATCCTAAGTCACAGAAGTAAAACTATCCTTTGAAACATAAACAGAGTCCTTGGTTTCATTCGTGTAGAGAATGTAGACAGGAGAAGATACTAGAGAGGAGAAATCAAGGAAGAGCGAAGAAGGTGGGCGGCTGACCTCTCAACAAAGAGACTGTGAAATCACGGAAGTCTTCGGCCCTTTTGAGCCTGAAGTGTCGTCGGATTCGCCTGCTATTACCACTTGGAACAGAACCTGGCTTCTACTTATTGCCTTCTCTATTCCTGTTTGAAAAGAGCGTGGAGAAGGCAGTCGGAGCGGAATGAACAAAGACGGCAGAGACGCTAAAGAGAATTCGAAAACTTATAGGATTCTGATTGCACGAATGGCTCCTGATTCTCCCGTGAGTGCACTGCTAGGGTTCATGGCACGCGCTAGCCACAAACGTACCGTCTCGTAAACCGGAAGTTGTGACATCAATATCAGCACTACACAACTGATTGGAAAGGCGTGCTCTTTGGATTACACTAAAATTCCACGTTGCGTTGATAACTACAGCGTAAGTGAACTGTGGGTTTACACCACTCTTAGTCAAAATTAATAACACACTCAAGGGAACTGTGGCCTTGGATTGCCCTTGCTGGTAAGCACTAACAAATGCAGTATCCACGATCAGTGTTGCGAACATGTGTTCGGGTGTTATTGTTGTGAGCTGGCGATGATCTCGATATCCATTTTTGTAAAAATGTGTTCCAGCATTGATCCCAAGTCATGTGGGATGTATATTATCTAGGAATAACGTGACAGACAGACATGGAAGGGCCCGTAAGACGTTCTTCGCTAAAGCGTGAAGACCACATAAAAATGGATTCATCGTGTTCTATTATTGTCTCTTTCCTGAAGTGAATACGTGAGCGGTAAGGTTGGTAGCACTGCTCAGTTATTCTGGATATTAAAAATATAAAACATAGATAAGTGTGCGTATGTAGGTAGGTTGGTAGGTACCGTTGAATATATTAAAACAACGAACAAACAAATAAACGAAACAGTTACATGAGGAAATAAGTGAGAAAGCTAGAAAGAAAGAAAAAACATGAAAGTAAGGTAAGAATCTAAAAATAATTTCTTGTTAGGGATTTAGATACCCTGAATTCAGTCGCTACAGGGATACGGCACTGCTTTTCAAACTTGATGTAATATTGCACAAGTCTTGCCCTTCGTAAATTGTTTTCTGTTTAGTTCTATTAGCATTATGCACACTCAGATGGCAGCAGCTACGACGTCCAATGGAATGGAAATCTGTAGAGCATGAAATGCCGCTCCGTAGTTTCTCATAACGGCAAAGATACTTGTTGCGTCACAGAAATGATCGAACGGGGATGGGTCTGCAGGACCAAAGTAGCTAAAACATGCTACTAGTGCGTTACTGCAATTGCTTTGATGTTCGCGTTGGCTCTCCTGCTAGACGTCAAGTCTCTTTACATTCACGGGTGGAAGGAGTTAATTACGTTATACGGATTTGTTAAACTGCTGGCTTTTTCTCGCATAGCCACATCTAAAACAAGGTAGGTACATTTCTCATCATTACCACCGTCACCCTGTTTCGTAAACCTTTAACATAAGGCATGAAAACTTTGTTAAAATATACAGGAGCTCGGTGAAATTATTGTTTACGGACTAGACCATCGATTCCCGGCAGGAGCAGCGTCTCTATCTTTGCCACAACGTCAGAGGTGAGTTTGGGCCACGAGCTTCGTACTCAAACGGCTAACAGCCGTCCTTTCTCGGGGGTAACGCGTCCGGCAGTAGATCTGACCTCACTCCTCCATTTGGCGAAGAGATTAAAAATGCATCTAACCTTACCGTCGCTATCCTTAAGCGCTTTCCTGGCGTAGTGTTTCGGGCGATAAAAAGCTTTACAATTTACATTTTAGAACACTTTAATGCCCATTCATTCAGTGTTATTTACTCTTACTAACTTGTTTGTTGATTGAAAATAACGACTCTCCATATTTGATTTTCTTAACATTATCTTCATATTTATAAACAACTCTGTTATGTACCTGTGGGATTAACCATACATTTTTATGTATTTTTATACTATGTATAAATTAAAACAATTATAGTGTAGACCTGGCACACAAATCCATTCTACATTTATTTAACCACAATAATACTTTTCGTTGAAGATGTTTGTCTTCCGGGATGTTGCACTGTGTTCTGGTGATAATTAACTGACGTTTCAGAGGAGCTTACTGCTTCCATCTTCATATTCGTCGTCATGATAACTTGTAAACTCGCCAAGTTATCTTCTGCACAAACCCTCTCTGGTTCACTTATTCCAATTCATTTAAATGTGTCAAGACCTCCTCAAACGGTGTATCGTAATATGAGTGTATTACTTTCCGGGATAAAGTGGAAGGTTTTTAGGACTTAGCTGTAAAGAGATAGAAAGTGGCAAAGATCTTGTAGGAAGCAGAACGCGAAAGAGGTCAGTGCTTGGAGTGATGTAATCCCTTGCCTTCCAGACCTTGTTACCATTTAAGTGTGTTGCCGGGTGAAAGAAAATTATTTGTGTGGGGACAAAATGGCACTATTCCTTATTCTGCCATATAGGTCCACTGTACAGAACGCCACAAGTAGTCCACTAAAAGTGTTGTTATGTATACGTAATTAGTATATTATATTCGAAAGGAAGGGTCATAACAATATTGAATATTTTTCTAAAATGTGCTCTGACGTACAACGCTTTTGGGAGGTGGCCATTTTGTTTTTGTGGCATGAATTCAAATTCAATGTGGAATAGCCACCATGGCATGAGAAAGTTATCAGTTGACTCAGAATTTGTCAAGAGGTATATCCACTCGGACACACACACAAACAGACATGTTACGTGCCTCAAGCCAATATTTTATTAATGAGATCTGTGCGTCATGGTATGGTCATATTAAAAAGCTCGTAATTACAAGAACGTCAGATCTAGGTCTGCACTGACTTCATTAACTCTACAGTCATGCACATTTGTAAACATCACTTCAGCTGTAGTCGCTTAAGTTTTGTCTTAATCCATGTAGCAGAGTCCTTCTTAAGAAGCAAATGGTCGCGTAGGTTGTAACGAAATTCCCAACCTTTTATGGTACCCAAAGGTTCATTGCCGTGCCCACAAAAGCCGTAACTTTGAATAGTGGCACTATTATTACCATCTGTTCTTCTGATCTGCTTACAAATGGTCACGTCATGTATACGTATAGAAGACACGTACTAATTTTTATTTACGAACTTGTAATTCAGCTACAGCTTGAGAGTCGAAATATACGCCTGTGTGTAGGCCACACACGCAGTATAGTCCCAACGGTGTATGCCTTGCCTGCAAACGAGAAACAGGGCAGATGTACGTCCCCTCAATCTCTGAATCTCGCAATATAATTCCGTAATAATGGAACCCAATTCAAGTTTTGCCACTTGGTTGGATACCGCTCTCCTTCTGAATACGGCCAATTCTCCCCTTTATTATCATAGTTTATTATATGAACGTTTCTTGTCTGTGATGTCGAGGGATAATTGTGTTCTCGGCTTGAGATAATGTAGTTTCTATCTAAATTCTGAGGGGTGAAATATTACACATTGTTACGATGAAACCTGTAATGTTTACGTGTATTCCCTTAAGAGATTAGAAGCAGTATCTTGTTAGTTCCATATTCATAGGTTTTGTGTCTCACAGCTGTTAGTTAGAACCTTTCAGACTACAGTGTTTAGTTGATGAAGAGGCATTTCTTACACTGATCCCTTCATTTTAACAAAACTAGAATGAAGGGTTATTTGTTGATTACAGGTCCCCCCCCTCTTCCCCCAGCATGACTATATAACAGTATAATTAATTTTGCTAGCAATCGAAGAAGCCCCTCACCAGTGGAAATGTTTTGTTGGTACACCCTATACTACATTCCGCCCTGCTTTGTATATCAACAGATCGCCAGTATTAAACAACAATATTTGTTATTAACATCAGACGTTTCATATCCTGTTAGTCTGTTACAGAGTTTACTCCATAGTAGGTTAGGTTAAAGGGTCCATACTCAGCAACTAAAAATTACCAAACCACTGCTAACTCGCGCGTAAATGAACGATTAGATTAGTGTCGTACTCAGATTACTTCCTCCGTCATTATCTTGTTTCAACTTTTGAAGTTATGTTTGTATATTCGCTACTATTTCTGTGCAGTTTTAATTTTCATAGGCATCTATATATCCCTGCAGTAACATAATTCAATGAATCTCAAAACATTTTTTTTAAATATGTTGTTCCGTTTACATTTTATTTTACTTTACTTTGATAACATGCTTGTTGTCGTTATTTTTTACATTCCTTTAAACACTATAAACAAATATGTGACACGTGTTATGTCTGGTAGATGTTTTAGGGCACACCTAAGCCAGTTTAAATGTTTACTTCAACTAAAAATAAATGTATCATTTATCACGTGTTACAGAACGTTATTTTAAAATAGAATTTATGTGTTGAATAATGGATCACAGTGGCATAGGTCTTACATTTTAATCCAATTCATTTGACTCAAGGAAAAATCAAGTGGCTTTCACGATGACGGTTACGAGGCTTTCACATCCATAACATTACTCAGTTTCTTTAGTAAAGTTCCAACTTTGGTTCTTTGCCCCTCTTCCACACCTGAATCATCATCATCATAATCATAACTTCCATATTATTATTTTTTGTCAGTTATTAATTTATTTTTAAATTCACGACATTTTTGTAGGGTATCGGCCATAAGCCAAGATTAAGTACTACCCCTGAGGCGTACTGATATTATTAGACCCATTGCTATTAAATAAATGTATTTTATTTGATATGCATTTTTCCTTTCTGACATCTGAATTAAAACTTTTGTGTGTGTCGTTGAATAATTTTTGTGATAAAAATTATATAACCTCTTTGATTGTGCCCTTGCTTGTTTATTTATTTTCCCTTCATCTTCTCTTTTTTAACTCGTGCTTCCTTTGAAAGTGGTCTTTGGGCTGTTAAGTAAGCGCATAATAAATAAATAATTTAATTTTTCAGTAAGTAGGTGTCACTACATAATTGTGCTAATACGTTTTGCAGTGAACCGAAGCCACAATTGTTACAAAATAATTTTGAGAAACCAATCTGTAAATTATAACGACCTTCTTCAAGTAAAGTTGACAGTATTTACATCTAGGCAGTTATTTATTTGATTAAAATACATTATTTTGGGTTCCACAGATGTTTTATATAAACGTAGGTAACTATGTATTGATGATGGAGTGACCGTAGCTTGAACAGTATCGAAGTGCCTTTTCACAAGGCTTCCTATACATTTACGTTTGATTCGTAACAGTGCTCGAAACTCGTATATTGTGCTAGCGGGCTACAGAAATTGAAAATTACACAAAAACCTGATGTTTTAGTAATATATTTCTCTCCAAGTGGGTGGAGTCGGAGGTTACGAATTTTAGACTAGAAAAAGAAGGCCTTGGATGGTTCTAAAAAGGCTAACTGGCATTCTGACCAAATGAAAGTTAATTTTGCTTTGGTAAAGCGAATAGTCTGGTTTGGTGAACCAAGAGTTAATTTCATGGGTGTAGCAGCTTTTGTTTAATGCAGTGGGAAACGAAGCAGATTTTACGGCTATGAAATTCAGAATTGGCCAGAAATATAAATCACGTGTTGAACAATAGGTGGTCTGCGTCAACCTTTGCATGAGGTGGTAATACAAAAGAATACCTGCGACATTAAGAGACGTCGTGGTGCGAAGTTGTTGGTGTACTTTCAGTGGTGCTTATAACAATAATTCAGAATGCATGAAACGTGAATACGTCGTAAGCTTCCTTAATGCTTGTGTACTGCATTGCTTTCCGTGACCAGATAGCCATTTTGTGATTTAATAAAAGAAACTTCAGCTGTAGACAAAACCTCTGAAGTATTTTCCGGTAGTCAAGTATCTTTGGATATTTGTGGGACGAATCTTGGCCTTTCCGTACATTTCAGAGTATCTTTTAAACATTATTTGCCCTTGTATTTGGAATCAAAACTTCAAAATTTTAAGATTTCTTCCATCGTACGGACAACATAATAATCTATCTGATAAGTGTGGGGCCTAGTTGAAAGTCTTTTCAGATTAGTTTTGTTTTAAAAGGAAATTCATAATTTACTTTGGTTCTTGTTTTTTTTAAAAAAACGTGCCTGACACATGTCAGTTTTATTTCGTGAACACGTAGTGCGGAGAACACGTGTTTATAATCAGTTGAAGCACATCAGTTTAATTTCATGGATCCTGCCCATATACACTATTTTACATGTCACGTAACCGCTGCAGTTGATATTTCATCAATAAGCAACCTATCACGCATGCGGACATTTGCGGTACGCTCTAAAATCTCCATGCAATCGTGTTTGGGAAGAAATATTTATAATCCTTGTGTGTGAGTGTGTGTCATTATCAGATCACTACATTTGTATTCTGAAGTTTAGAATACAAACGTAATGGCCTAGTTATGAAACACATAATGTCGAAACATGTAGCAGCAAAATATTGTTTCATAATAAAATGTTATATAGATGGCAGATGATATTAGTGCTGAATACCAGTTATTCCTGCATATTTTATAAAATATAATTTTATGATTATATTTTTATAAGTCTGAATTGCGGTGACTAGAATTTGGAAACGTATGTGAATTCATGTTTTTCTCTTGAAACGAACTTGAGTTTTGTTTTCATTGGGTACTTATTTTGCCATTTCTGTTATTTCAAAAGTGTTCATTTTACGATCGTATTTACATTTTTAATATGAAACGGTTGTGCTAGAAGTATGCAGTTTAAGCAACTTTCCCCTTTTTATTTTCAAACGGTAGATATTTTAAATAATCCAATACAACCGCACAGGGATTCTTGCTTCACCGGGGGTGCAATATATATGTATGTTCCACCATGCTACCCCATTTTACCTTGCGGCTGCAGTACATTCCCTGTCACTTCCAAACCACACCACTCTTTCATTACTTTAACCAGCACTTCTCCCCACCCCCTTACCCCTACCATACTGTTAGCGGTGACTCATTTAATTATTTTCGTGGGGTGTGGGGCGACTAATGTGCTATTAATTTGTTGCCTAGAATGGCAACCAACGTTATGTATGATGCAATTGAATTGATTTCTTATGTGAGAAAGACATGCTACAGAGAACTACAAAAATATTTTCGGTTCTGTAGAAAAAATTTTACTTAAGTGACACAAAAACGTGCCGACATTTTCACTGCCTCGAGAACCTCATATATCACGTATGAAATTCCGACAGTCTTAATTCGCTGAGAAGCGATGTTTGGTCTTTTGAGAGTAATTTCTTTCCATCATCAGAACTGTTGTTTAAGGCGCGTGTCATAAGCTGAATTGTGCTATTTGAACGGACATGTAATAGTGATATTCTGCTCAGCTTCATTAAATAACCTCTCAGTCATTGTGATCTAATTTCTATTAGACTTCTGGCAAGGTTTACTTAAAATATAGAATTCTGTAAAACGTTTTAGTGACTAGAAAGGAATGAACCAAGGTAATTAGATCTTTATACGTGGATATTAAAATAGTTTCGTACTTAAGATATATATTTCGGTAAACAACTGGCTTGTAACAGTGATTGTTATTTGAAAAGTGATAGTCCAAAATTTACAAATAATTTGAATATGGTTCGTTATATTCGTTGTCACCAAAACACTAAATTTCAAATTGAGGCCACTGGATGTGATCCAGTCACGTGTTCTCTGGACGTTCTGATCTCACCAGCCATGTTAACGTTTTGGTATATTATATAATGAACATTATCTGTTGGGTAAAATTTTTGATGTAGAGCACGCGCAGTAAAGAATCACTAATGGTATATTAACTGTTTTGGCTTAGTGGATTAAATATTGTTGGAAGCCGAATGTCTTCGTATATAGTCAACAAACGGTTCTTGCATTTATGTTTATTGAGAATTATTTGTAAGTTTTTAGTTCTTTCAGATGTGAACAATACTTTATGTATAAATAATTTTATTAATTATAATACTTGAAAATGGGGGCAGTATTTATCTATGATCTGATATTATCTAACCTTTAACTAATTAATTCAAATTACGATTAATTATCTTCGTCGAGGCAGACACGTCCGCACATGCTGAAAGAACTGCTCTTTATTTGTAGAAAGAGAAATGTTAAATTTTGTCCCGTTAGTTCACCTGCGTCCGACATGGTTTCGTTTCGATTTCACAGGTTTAGTAGCAATTTTTACACTTTGCACAGATCCCTTTTTGAGTTACCGTAATGTAGTAGGTGACTGCTGGAACGGTAAAGTGTCACGAAAACGCCTGCCGGGAGCCCGTCTGTCCACCCTGGACCCAGGGGATGAATATGCATTAAGCTAGCAACCTGACCCCCTCACTCCTCCGGCAATGCAAACAGTACCGCGTTATCGGGAAGCGCGACTGGTGGGCATCCCAGGCGCTTTGCTCAGGAAATTACGTCGGGCAACTCTGGGTTTGGAATCATTTCCAGCTGGTGACAATACACATAAAAAGGGGCATGCGTCCTGTTTTGTATTCTATTTTGTTTTATTTTGTTATAGTCAGAACCCCGACAAAAGCTTTCGTGCAGACATTTAAAAATCTTCACTTGCTGGAAATGTGTGACATTCGGATTAAGATTGCTAAAATAACATTCTGTCCTTTCCGATTGGCTCTGGTAGTTAATTGGGAAAATATACATCAAGATAGTATCCATTTTACATTTTTTATTTTTTTGTACGGCGAGGTATATCTCTAAATTCTTATGATAATTACACCACAGTTATGTTGAACGTTATCAATTGCCTGATGTACTGTATAACCCTACCTGACTCACATGAGGTATCGACAGTTTCCTCTACTCCCATCTTCAGGGGACTGTCATCATTTTATTTTGTATTTATTTTACCGATTTGTATAAACTGTCCTAATCGAACCAGGGCCAATTATATATCAAAGTTGTATGAAACTGCTTGGAGTATAGTTGTCTTTTGACTCAGTGAACCTCCTTTTATTGAACCAGAACATTTTCTGCCGTGTTCACAAGCTCCCGCCACTGGTTTCTTTTCTGAGCCCCGTCTGTACCTTCCACCCTCTGTATCTTTAAGAACCATTTACTTATTCTACCCTAAGTTGTGGAATGTGAATGATGTCCAGCATAATTTTTGGTGTATTTAGTACGAAGTGTCTTTCCTAACCACGCTATTTAGTCATAGGGGTTTGCGAAGGCATGAAGGTGTTGTACATACGCACTATCAAACATCTGAACTTAATGCGATTAAATCGTCATGCCAGTCTTCATCTGGTTGGGCTACGGAGAAAATATGAGAATTCCATTACTCCAATATTAAATCCAGCGGCCTTCAGAATGGGAAGTTGGCACGTTATATGTTGTAACTTTAGTCCTCGTATTGCAAGCCTGATTAAAACATTATCTTTTATCTATAATAGACTACATAGAGCTTTTCGTGTTTAAAGTAAAGTTACTTGACAGTATTTTACCGTAATTAAGAATATAATTCAATCCTTTCTGTGATAATTATGGGTCATTTGCCTGGTAAAATTAGAGTCCCTCTTATAGGTTCTCCTGGTTACGTAGGTTCTAACTCTCTATTTTAGTGCAGTGTAACTCCGTGGAAGGTGTTCGGCCAACTGCAGGTCTGAATAGTGTGGAGACAGTTTTGTGTTAAAGTAATTTCAGTTTCTTTCGATTGCCAAAGATTTGTCGAAGTCCGGTTATAATAATAAAACAAATTATGCCTTCGAAATATGTCGAATACTAATGATTGCAAGAAAGCTTTAAATGTTTAATTAATTTAATATTTATTTTCAATCACAGTTACCAAACACATAAACAATTACCTGTTATTAATAATTAAGTATGCTAAATATTTGCTAACCAAATACATTTTCTAAAGGCGTTTTACTTGTAAGGAACTGAAGATGTGAGGTAACTTTAAATTAGTTAGTAGAGTCTTCGTCGGTGTAAGAACGTAATTACAAGGTGAATATAAATTATTCATAAATACCCCGCTCTCCATTCCGGGTAATGGTAGGTGATGAACCATAATTACCACACGAACGTTACTGCTTCTGTTCTGAATTTAGCAGAAGAAACTGAATTAAAACATTTCTTCTCACAAGGCACCGTATATCAATGAGTATAAGAAATTGGTATTTTATGTTTCGTCGAAATTCAAAATACCTTTTAGGACACTCGTCACAGAACTTCGTAATATCACTAGTGTTGAAATACAAACACATGTAAAAGTACGGTGGACGGAATATCGTCACAGTTTTGGTGTACAGTTTATAGTACGAAAATTCTATTAATTAGAAGACAGGTGATGTATGTACCTTTGGGTGTTAATTTTAGTGAAATTAAGTACATAACAATTCGATGAACGTTGAAAGCGAGAAGATACTCGATCAAGATATTATATAAACAGATATCAGCATTGTAAGACATCGGAAGACCCAAGTGAAAGATGGTTGAAAGAGACCATAGGTTTCCAACAGACCTGTAATTATCATGGTGGTGTTAATGGGGATTCTGATGATTATCATTCATCATCAGCTGTTGAATAACAATCAGTCGTTATGAAAGCACAACCTGAAAGTTTAAATAGTACACGTTTTACTCCATTTCTTTAATCTATAGTTAATGTCGTAATATGGTCCTGTGTTACGTTGTTGGTCATTTAAGAGTAATTCTTGTTGACATTTTAATATTTATTTCAGATGTGGAAAGAACAATAGAAAACGACTAAATTGAATCTAAATAAGTCGTAAATCTGTAACATAAATATATTTTTGACGTCTGGTGCTTTTGCTTGTCAGCTATTGATGTAATAAAAGGAATCCATGAATTTTTAATGACGACATTGAGTATGATTGATGTCCTCATATTAATGATACGAAGTGTCGAGTGGACAGATGTGACAAATGCTTAATTTAAGCGCGGAGTCAACAACCCGGACTGCCTCTAATTTATTTCTGTAGCAGGCTGATTATGCGTTGCAGCAGCGATGAGAAAAACTCCAGGTGTAAATAAACAAACGATCGACTATAACACAAAACACAGCAGTCGTCTTGGACGGAGTGGGAGGAAAAATGCTTCAGAGGAGCTTAAATTGCGTACAAAAGAATTTCTTGACCTATTCTATAGACGTTACATCTAGAAAAACATTTTTCGTTATGAAGGTGGATATCTGTTCTGTCGCACCAGAGAAGCTAAATGCAAAGAATGCCTGATTCTTTTGATAAAAATGTGTATACCTTCGGCACGTATATCTAGTTCAGATTTTACGATAATGTCAAGAAGTCTAGCGACACTGATTTTGTGTCAGAAATAGTTAAAATATTAAACACCGCTGACATGTTATAAAAATTGAAAAGGGTTCCTTCCGTGGAGTCGAAGGGAGAGGAATCGATTTAGACACGGTATAGGGACGCCGTAATATACGTGTAAGTTATTTGTCGTTTACGCCTTTTTCAGTCTTTGATATAATTTTCGCCGGTATTTCCCTTTGATCATCTGTGAAAAATTAATTAGCGCGAATTATAAGATAATTAGCGGTTTAGGAACAAGTTCGTGATTATATGAATGAAATGGAATGGGAGATATGGTGAAAGGTGAACTATAAGGATGTTGAAAGAAATTATCGTGCTTATTTTAAGACACTAGCCACCACTTGTCTGGAGGGAGTGAGGAAAAACCATGAAAATTACAATATAGCCTGCCTCCTGGTCGAGAATTGAACCCAGAACCTCAAATTATGAAGCAGGAGTGTCAGACAAATTGACTGCTACGGGTACGTTTGGTATCTGCCTCATTGCACAGTATTCACCTAGAGGGACTGAGGAAAACTCGTAAAATGCGGTTTTCTCTCGAATTTGTTACAAATAAAAAACACTAGGTCTACTGTTTGATGAGAAACCCCCTTCGGCGTCAGGGAATCATGTGTCTTATGGGGTTAGAAAGGGAGACGCATCAGAATAATCTTGAAAGGTAGTTGGTTTGAATATGGAATATGTTTTACGGGAAACTTTAGCATTCTGTGGTAAAGGGATTCGCCATTAAGCTATCCATGTCTAATTTGTAGGCCGTGGGTGTACATACGGTATGTAGTTTTCTGTTCTTGTTATCTTTGTATTATTTATGAAAATTAATTTCGGCCGCGCTTGAGAATTCCGGATATTTGCGTACGTAAGATGTCAGTTTACATTTGTAAACATGACGTCTAGTAGCCTGTAGTACTATCACACTGAAACAGTGCGGAACATGGAACATGGTGAGAGAGATATTTGTGTAGTCACTTCGTGAAATACGCGTGTCTGTCTGTCTGTCTGTATGAAACGGTAGAGAAATGTCATAAGTTCAGCACTGGTAACGAATATATGATTTGTACAGAATTTAATACTGGAAGGCAGAGCATAACGTTTACTTAGCGAACGGGGTCTGTAGCTCACGTTTCAACCTGACATGTTTACTATTTTGGTTGAAGTGTTTCACTTTACTGTTTCTCAACCTGTGATACGTGAACTGGCTGGGGCCACAGTCTTAAAAAATTGTTACAGGTTTGAACATAACGGTTTAACATAAATAATTCTTTACGCTGAAATTAAGTTTGATGTTCAAAATCAGTTTATCTACTCGTGGCGTATTTATGACGTAGATCGTTGAAAATTACATTTTAATAGCCCGTTTAAGAATCACTTTACTGTCATATATACTGTATCATTTCCATATAGTGATTTTAAAACGTTACCTGGATGTTTATTGCAGATGTTTAGTTTCTCCTGTGCGTTAGGTGTAGTAGCTGAAAACAGACATTGGTTCTTCGTGCCATATTTCTTTTGAAGTTTGATAATAAGTGATAAATAGTCATAAAAGAACATAAGTCATGGGCAGTTGGGAGAGCAAATTTAAGGAGGACAAAATGATTATCGATGCCAGGGACTTGTGTCCGACACGTGTAGTTCGACAAACACTTGGAAACTGGATGTAAAAAGTGACACGTGATCAAACTCGAAGTATCTGACGATTACACACCGAATTACTGCACTACAGAATTTGATGTTAGGAAGCTATGCTATGAGGACATTAATTGGATTTAACTGGCTCAAGATAGTGCTCAGTTACGAATTTGTGTTACGACGGCAACTCACTTTCGAGTTTGACGACCACTTGAAACTTGAGGATAGCTGAAATAACAGCATCTGATCACGGGGAACCACTCAGAAGTTAGTTGCTTCAGTTGACTGAAGGCACGTGGGAACAAGGTACTGAAGAAGTATTTGGAGCCAGAAAAGATGGCGTAACAAAAGGAAGAGAATATTACGTAATAAGGAGTTTCACGGTATGCTTTCTTCGGCTGTTATTGTTAGTGTGATTAAGTGAAGGTGTAAAACACGGCAGTTTACGAGGGAAATGAGAAATCCGTGTGGAATTTTGTTCATAATCTTAAAGTGAGCAGATCACTAAGAACCACAAGCTTATACAAATTTATGTCGGAGAGTAGTATGCAAAGATGTGGACTGGATGAGATTGGTTTTGGATTGACTTCAATGGCGCGCTTTTGTGAACACAGCAATGAACCTTCGGGTTAAAAAATGATCTTTTGGTTTTTTGAATTATACACTGCACAAAGGACATCCGTGAAGTTATTAACGAGTCTGGCGGAACATGTAGCACGCACGAGAGTAATGAGAAATTAGTAATCAGAAAGTTGAAAGAAATTGGGGCATGATGTTAAAATATATTATAAAGAAGCATGGTGCGTGTGCACTGCATTCATGTGCCTCAAGGTTGGGACCATTGGCGGGAAAGTAATGAACCTTTTTGTTTCATAAAAAAGAGGGTAATTTCTGGACTGGCTAAGCGACTGCTAGCGTCTTAAAGAGTACTGTGCTTTGCGTAGTTGGTTTCTTGTGTTACGTAATTAGTTATGTTATCAACGCTGAATAACAAATCAATTTAAGTTCAGTGAGTTATGAAGGAAAATGAAGTCTTTGTTAGTTCGTGGTATATCCTGTGTGGTCCGAAATTATGTAAGTTCCATGTAAGGTGAAAATGCTGTATACTGCCACTTCTTGTGGTGTATAGAAACGTAACACGATCAATACAAAAGGTCCACAAAGGGGAGGGGGATTCCCAGAGTCTTGGTGGCGGGAACAGTCCTAGTTTGCCTTCCCGTCGCACGTTTTTTGAGCGCGCTGTGCATGGCAAGTGAGAAGAGCGGAAAAGTATAGATGATGATTGTAGTAAAGGGCGAACCAGTGAATAGGTTTATACGGGTGTTAACTCTAGAGCCATACAATTCAACGTACGTACAAGTCTGAAGATGAGGTAACCGATTTTATCTAGAGTTTTGTGGAATAAAGTTCATGTAGTTTGCCTTCGTGAAACGTCCCACTAAGATGAGACCCAGGTTCGATATGTGGACCCCTCGTCTCCTTACAATATATACCTAATAACCTGACTACTGTAAAGGAATATTGAAGAAATCGTTGGGAACATTAAAAGATAATGTGTGGATGTTTAGCGGGCTGTTTTTTAACCATAGCGTGGTACGTCCTAAACTTTCGAACGTCGGAGGCCGTAGAATGCACTTGACCGTGAATATTGAAGGTCTAGAGGGGCGTTGAGTCTGTAGACCGTCACAAAAAAAGTGACACACAGGTGGAGCTCTGTTTCTTGTCAGCTTTGAATTTACTGGGCAAGCAGTCGCAGGAACCTGACAGGAAATGCGAGTGAAACTATCTTTCACTTGAAATATTGAACTCATAAACAACACGTGCCACTGAATGGGTTTCTTCGACGCGATACGAACAATATAAAAATGATATCCGTCAAATGCGTAGTGAGAGACTGAGATTTATGTGGCAGAACGGAGAACTACAGTCAATGATGCTGAACGGTGGCTTTGTCTTCCAACAGTTTCATGTAGTTCAAGTCATCAGTCTCTATTATGTCATTCGGAAGGCCAATACGACTGTGGTTATGAGTAAATATTTTATGCTTATTTAAACATTTATAAATTTGAATGAGAACTGTGATTGCTGAATTTGCTCGTTGCGTCAATTATGAACGACCCTTTTCCACTTACGGTCAGTAAATATCACTTTAATTATTGTACTCGTAACTGTGTCGCTGTTATTTGCAGATAAAGTCAGGCTTGTGAAAATAGTAATAACAGGAACAATAAAGGTGTACTTCCGATGTTATAAGTTGCCTGAAATTAAAAATGTGAAGGTATTGAAACAAGCATAGGTATCGAGTTTCAGTGTTTCATTTAATAATTTAATTACACCTTTCCAGAAAATTACTTGTACTTGTTACCAGACATTGTAATATGATTCCACCCTGGTTGTTTCAACCGATTATCGTATGCTAGGACGCAACATGGCCTACATATGCGCCATGTTCTCTCCTAATAGTGCATCATATTTCCTGAAATATCACATAGATTATGAGCAACTTGACAACAGTGGAAATTCGTGCTACTTGGACATTTACATATGAGGAATTGATAAACCTAGGAGAATCCTCGGTCCAGAAATGTAGGACTACGGTAGAGATTCGAACGTGGTACCAACAATTTACAGTTCAGATTCTTACTTCTTTATGCGGTGTATGTACCAAGTGCATGGAATGGACACGTGATGGGTTTTCCGTTCGTATTTATGATCTCCTATGTTCCATAATGTATTTAGACGAGATTTCGTGTTGAGCTCTCTTCTGAAATTTGTCTTTCGAAATTAATCTATGTAGTATCTGTAAAATTCAATCTGCGCTTGTACACCGCGGTCAGACAGAACTCAGTGTTCACAAAATCTGAATTAGTGAAGTAAGATTGGCTTATGTAATAAAATATCATGGCCACAGTCCACAACTTCTAGGTTTCTGGAAAAAAAAATTCAATTCTGTAAGTGCATAATGAAATAAAAGGAAAAATAATATCTGCAGGCGTTGTATATTTAAATCGATAAGCCTTATAACAATACTCTTTCACGTGAAATAAATAGACACGGCCCAAGTGAAGTCTGAAATATGGCTACAAACGTATTTGTAAATATATTTACTCCACCGGAATACACTCTTTTTTACGCCTTGTATCCAGAAGCAGTAACTTCTTCTCCAGATGTTCGCGACGCTCGTTGTTTGGAACCAGCAGCAGGGCAAAGCTGAGCGATGTACGACGTCTGATTCGTATCTAAATCCTGAAGCGTTACTTTTGACTTTCCCGTGAATCTGCAGAGAAATAGACTAGGGACCTTTAAAACCGCTCAGGCACCGTGTTCGTTGTTAATGCAAGCTTGTAGAACAGACTCCCTCATGACTCAGGGAACGGGCGTGTTCAGAATTGTAGCTGCGATATCGCGCAAACTATTTCCATCACTGCCTTTCTCCCTAAGATACTTTATAATGCCGTTTCCATTTGTTCTAGGTCTTCCAAGTTGTCGCTTTCTAAGGATCTCCCTAACGATAGGCGTGATCCCAATTTATCCTAGTCTCATTCATTACGTTATTCCAACAGTACCAGGTGACCTGTATAAGGAATGAAATTTCTCCTTATGAAATACCCTACTACACGGCTCTATTACGGCTTCATTTATGGCTCCATTATTTTCTTGAGCATTTTCAAATACTTGTAAGTCTGATATAAGATCTTAAGTCAAAGTATGATAACATATTTTACAGTCTGCATTCAGCACCAAATTTGGATAACCACCCCTTGTAGGTTGTCATTCATTGCTTATTAAATATATTTCCAGCTACCCTTTATATCCGGCTACATTGAACCAAATTTGGCAAAATTGAATAATGATTTATAATTCGGGACTTAATCGTCTTCGAGCAGTTCTGAAGGAATAAAAAAAAATTATATGTCAAAACTAGCTGAGTTATTCTGCAGTATTTAAATATCAGACCTACAGTACGGATTTCTTGAATCTATTTTATATTTAGCTAACACTCTTTGTGTTACGAACGAGATATCTCGTTAGGTAACACCGCCGGTTTATTCTCTAAACAAATCCTAAATTTCAGAATATGGGTCTAAGTTAAACTTTGCTGTCATCGGTTGTCAATTAAAGCTAAAAATTATTATTTTAACAGTGATCATTATTGTAATTTACCATTAACATACGGAAAAATGAGGAAGTATTTATCTCCTAAATTAAAATCATCACGCAATAAGTTATAAACCAGCGCATTCCTTTCACATATTCCTACATGAATGTCCGGAATATTTTTGCCCCGAATTCCCTCGAGTCATAGAAATATAAGAACAAAAATTCTTCTCTTCGTGATTACATTCCATAAAAGTCTTCGGAATTTTTAATTTACAAAATGCTGACTCTGTATATTGTGGCAGCTGATGACACTGACTTCATCCAGCGTATCTGGTACAAAAATTTATGTATCGTGAATACGAGATTTAGTTCAGTACCCTAAACAGAAACCTGATTAAGTACGTGTCCGCTTCCTAATGAAAGAAGGATTCCTATTCGCATTGCAACCAAGGATATAAAATCACGTTCCGGCGTCTGGGACAAATTTTATGTGAATTTTGTCTAAAAACCGAGAAGTTCTTCGTTAGAAAAGTGTTGGGTCTGCAGTGATCCTACCGAAACGTAATTATTTTTATGAGAAGACCAGACTTCCCAGTAATGGGTTGGTAATTAAGCTAGCTGTCTTAACGACATTGTTTTTTTTACTTATTCTATTAAGTACTAGTGTTTTTTTCAAATTAATTTAATCCATGTTCCAGACTGCTCTGCATAATAATTTAGAACATATGTGACTAGTTGACGTTTGGAGAAGTCTACTAAAAGGAAATTGGGCATTATGCTATTTTATCTTACTGGCATATCATTTTCAGTGATAATTACATATACATTGCTGGATATGACATATCTTTGTTATGTTTAGCTAGTTAAAACTTTGCGTGTCACGTGCAAAAGTGGGGTAGGCTTCTATTTACTTCTCCAGACGTAAGGAAGTGAACTAGATATCTTACTCTTATTACATATCAGACGGCTAAATCCATATGCCGTATAACGCCACTTCGGTACTGAAGACTTCTGCCACATTTGAAATTGCCAACTTTTTTGCCAGCTATAAAAAGTAACTCGGATATACACATTTACTTTTTGTATGAACTGGATTCTGATGCTGGGGAGGGTTCATTCTTTCACATCGCCTCTTCTCTGCTTCTGTAATAACATTCCATCAAAATATATCTCAGCGACGAATTGTGAGAGAGGACGTACATAATAAAAATGTGATAAAACGCCTAAAAGATGAAAATAGAATAGAAGGGGAGCGAATGTATTATATTACAGCGCTGTTAAATGAGTCAGTTGAAGAGAGGAATGGTAACAACAATAGTACAGAAAATTTTAAACGAACGAATGAACAAAGTAAACAGTTTTATTGGGCACTTATTACAGTTTCTATCTGTGCAATTATTCCGCAGTAATTCCAGCATGTCCGTAAAGAGAGAGTGCAGATTTTGTCCTCGCATTCTGCTGCTTTTATTACGATGACTAATAAAGTGCTTACAGCCTCGATTTCACCCTCAATTCTGACTGCTCTTCAGCTTCAGTGATTTTAAAAAATTACAAAATTGAAGCAAGATTATTATATTATGTTCTAACAATACTGCTGAGTAAAAATTAAGTTTAGAAGTTAAAATACGAGTTTGGGATTTAAACTGTGGTGAAGTTTATACTAGACTAGATTTGTCATATCTGTATTAAACATGTTGTATTGTAACATATATATTCTAATGTAGAAAATAAATGTATTCAAATGTCAGTGACTAAAATTCGGCACTTCCTATTAAATGATTCAGTGCAAGCGGAGTATGATGTGTCTTACCCCTGAATGGGGGTCATACCGTCGCCGATTTCCAACAAAAATGTGTGTGCCGTGTCGTCCTAAGTTCCATTATATGAACCTTCTTCATTTAAATATCTTGAACGTAGTTGGAGAGTATGGATTTCGAAAGTTCTCGTCGTGTAAATTTAGTCTGTAGCTGTTTTTTTCTCTTTTCAGCTTTTTGTTCTCAATCTACATAAGTCGTATCCTTGTAGTGACAGTTTCATAAGCGTATGAGACAATAGGG
>NW_019060254.1:103554-120686 GCF_000696155.1 Zootermopsis nevadensis
CTTTTATCAAAGGTACAGGGAGATTAAATTTTAACTGATTCTGTTCGGATCTTTATTTTATCATAAATGTATCTTGGAGTAGTTTTTCCTATCGAAAGTGCTTTAGATTTACCACAATTTCGGATGATTGTGCTCCTGCCTTTAATCTTGGATTGACTGTTGGTTCAAGGTACAGTCGCAGTCAGAACCTAATTCCAGTTGACACTCAGGAAGGTTAAACATGGTTCCATTTCTTTCGGCACATGTACGTGACTACTTGTTGAGACAATGAACTCTACATTTTGCTTGTGTGGAGTAATTTCGTTCCCACTTTTGTTTCGAAACAGACATCCTGACGAGAGCTGGCGGTATGCTGAATTGAAACAAAGCTCCCTTGAAGTCTAAACAGTACATTAGTTTGCTAAACACGTTCACCGCCAATACAAGTCGGCAGGCAATTTTTCTTTCCTTGTAGTCTTTCTCCATCTCTCTTCATTCCTTCCTTTTATTTTCGTGTTCACTTCTCACAGTTTTCGTTGTGGCGTATTAAAGCGGTATAAATTAATACTCTACGTCCGTACAGACTTCGTACTGAGATTGAACCCCATAATTTACGTGAATATTAGAATTCCTATATTCTCAATATCATGCTAATATTCATGTTATCAGCTCTGACATTTTGGATCTGTATGAAGGTATCGTATATTAGGAATTATCACGAATTGTGTTTACGCAGGACCATCGTATTTTCTAATGACCTTACTGTACACTCTCCAGCATTTGAAGTTATAACAGGACCATATTTGTAGAATAACTTCGTGGTTTAACTTATAAATAGGACTTAGATTTCAGGTCGCCACGCCGGCGATTATGAATATGACCGTCTTCCGGTATGTTACGTCCTGTAGTTTCCAAAACATCAGTCAGTTTCTGCGAGACTACATGGCGGTCATACTATATAAATTGATAGGGCAACGATAAAACGGGAGACCCGATCTATTACCGTCAGACCAGTTGCGTCGCCAAAACAGACGGACGATGTCCAACTAAATTCTGTTCCTGCTACAAAATATTTGTTTTCAGTTAAATATCATTAAGCGAAAGTAAAAGGCTAATTTGCCCCTCAGTATAATGAAGCAGGACACCATCGAAATGTATGAGGGTTTGGAGTTTTAACCTTCGCGCTAGGGAGAGGTGATTTACCAGTTTCACGCTCCGGCCGCTCTACTGCCGAGGAAAGAACATTCATTATCGTTGGAGTCGAGTTCAGTCGATTGTCCGAACAACCAGACAATTCATTGTTTGCACCTATTTTTCTTTCCCCATCTTCATTGGGCTGTGCTGTGCTGTGGTGTATTCATCTTCCCTTTCGTTTCGTATTTTCCTCCAGATACCTCTTTCCATGGCCTCTGGTGCGTTTCCCACACTGCTCCCTTGGCGTCCGCTCTCCCCTGTTCTTCATACCCGCCAAGTGGCTGCCACGGCGCCATTACGTCACGGCGTCCCGTGGTGAAATATCGGCGCCTAGCGACGGGGCGCCTGTACGGGACGTCTCTCCCCTGCCGCCATTTCCTAACCTCCTCCCCTTTTCAGTATTTACCCTCTTGTACCCGCAGAACAGGAGAAAGAGTAAGAAAGGGAAAAATATTTATTCGTGTGTCTCATTAGAAGTCCTTCATAGAGTTTGCAAGAATAAAATATAATAAAATGAAGGTCTAAGTTCGATATAGGCTAAAACAGCAGGCTATAAAATAGCGATTATTTTCACTGTATTTAAAACATAAACCGCTGAAGTCAAAATTAGATTTTCTCTCTCATAAATGTTATGTAACAATGGCACATTAAATTCTATATTTATCTTGCACTTTGCCTTTCGCGGGCAAGATGCCTGACGTGCTTCCAAAACTTTATTCCACTGGGGTCCCAGAGCAGACTAATACGGTTTGTATCTTGGCGTGGGTGAACCCCCGTTCTGTTTCGTCTCCCCGACACTTTACCGATGTGGACTGCGCTGAAGAACCAGTGTTGTATCACAGAATAGGCGTCTTCACAACGCTGGGTTCCTACATTAAGATTTATCTTCTTAACTATGTAAATTTATGATAGTAAATCTTTTCACTCAAACTTCCTATGTTGTGAACGAAATAATTTCTGTTCTCGCAGTGATGTTAGGAAATTTATCGTCTACACGACTTCCAGGATAGCGTATGTTGTCATATCGAATGGATATTGGAATATATTTTGCAAGGATAAATGTAATCGCATCTTACCGCCGCGTCCATACACGGTAATTTACATGTTTATGAAATCAACAAATTTTCATTTATCTTAAGATGAATCAGTACCAGTTTTAATTATTAATGTGCTACAACTGTAATAACTTTTTATTCTACGCTTTCACGTAAAATGCAGGTTTTGAGTGAACGTTAACTCCAGAAGCAGAAATCAAAACTGTAATTTATTTTGAAACTTGTATTTTTGTGTGGCATAAATGGAAGTATGTACAGCTACAAATTATTTGTGAAAGATAAGCAACAGTTTGTGAGAAAATTTTCATTTAACTTTTGAGAATAAATTAAGTATCTGCACATGACACGTATTGCTACAAGATGTTATGAAACATGTCAGCACCGAAACGTTAATGAGCGTTCTATGATACGATGATAAGCGGTGGATATTTTATAAGCTATAATATCACAAACATACTGTCTGAGGGTCCAGCTCTGTAAGTGCAGAGGACAAAGAGCTGTCCGTAAAATAGCTGCATAAATAGTGAAATAATGAAAAAGGAAGAGGATGTTTTGTCGTATCCCCTCTGCCTCCTACACTCCTATGACAACAGATGCTTGTGAACGCTAATTTGTTCATCAATAAAGCATAACCTCCCCCTCTTCGCCAACAACATCATTATAATTAAACGCTCTGAAGAAATTAATATCGTATCAAGACATGCGCTTGGCAATACGGTGCCGCGTACTTGTTCTGCTTGTAATATAACGATGAGGAGGTCATTCATTCGTTTCGTCAACCGGAGTATAATTAATCAAACTCAAGATACTGCTGCCAGAATGATTGTAGTCACATGTACCATTAAAAAGACTTTACATCACGCGAAGCCGTGAGAAGGGAACGAGTGAACAACAATTGCTTGGTGCCGGAGCATTTCTGAGAATAACAATCTGTGTGAGCTTTTGTGCCGAGGGGAAGGAAACTTGCATCAACCCTCTAACAACCCTTCACGCCAGCAACACGTATACACGCCACACAAAGTTTGTTGAAGGATGAAGGGAACTGTGGCGACCTCGGCGAATTCTCTGCTAACCAAACAGCGTCATTCTCTTCATTCCTAAACCAAACTTTTGCTTTGATTCTCGAATAATAGACGCCAGATACGGTATAAACAAACTTAATTCATAATGCATCTTTGACGGTGATAAATTTACTTACTCTCAAGTTCAAATACACGGCGTCAATTATTATTATTTTGGATAAAATATGTTTTTGTTTAAAGACTGGGGGAATTAAATAATGTTCTAATATTAAATGGTTGTATTCTGTATTGTAGTGGCGTGTAGTGTGTTGGAAGTTTAACAACGTTTAAGAGGTTCTTGCCGTCTCCATCATGACACTTTTTCGCCCTGGTGATGGAGGCAGCAAGGACCTCAGAAACGTTGGTAAACGTCTATCAGACCGCCGTGAAAACCTCAGATCCTACTAATATTACAATATTTGAACGTGGAAACTGAAATATTTTGAAATATATGCCTAACTGCATGTAAATTTATGAGTAGTTTACATTCTGGAACTGTGTGTTAAACCTTTTACACCAAATCTCGTTTAAATAAGGTTTAAAAATATAGTTCACGCTCTACGGGAAAAATGCAGGGTTATTAAATGTTGAAGTGAGTGGTACATCGACCTGGCGACTTGGGTGAGCTAGGCGAGTTTGTCTAACAGCGGTAAGGTTATATTATATTTAGTTAGGTTATGTTACGTCAGGTCAGGTTAGGGAGGTTTAGATTATGTTAGGCTTCGTGTGGTTTTATTCGGCGTCGTAACGTTAGTCGTCGCTATTCTGTGCCGGTTTGCCACAGTTGTATAGTTCCGGAGATTGTCGGCGTTCGGTTTCGTTGGAGTGGCGTTTGTTTATCATAAATAATTGCCAGTTCCTATCCAGTTACGTAAAGAGAACTGTGTACATGAGAGAGGTACTTTACAAATGAAACTGTAGCTTGCGTGGTTGCAATTTATGCTGTGAGGAACGTAAATACATTGGTTATGGGAATATTATGGCCGTTATAAAATACTGGAAAAGCAAATATCTCTGCCATCACTACTGACAGTTATTGTAGTTTCATTGTTTCAAAAACAAGCTAAGTTTATGCGTGTTTAAACCTTATTACACTCTAGTTTATGGTCAGTATAAAATTTGTAAGAACACTTAATAAAGTAGACGAGTCGAATTATTGTGTAAAATATCGTAAAAGTATATTTGATGGCAGTGGTATGAAGAATTCTCTAAGAAACCTTCTGCATTTTTAAAATGTAATTTTATTTTTATATGCTACAAAAACTGTGTTCTAAGCCGTTAGAATCTTCTTAATAATGTTGTATGTCTACTGTTAATGATACGAATATAAACATTTAACATTCTAAGAGTTATCTGTCAGTAGTTTATTGTTAGTTTGGGTTCAGAAATGTAAAGTATTTGTTCTTAGAATCCTGTTAAGTTGGCAATTTTAAAGTTAAGCGTGTATTTTGATTGTCTTTGATCTAAAACGTTTTATGACGTATCAAAACTTTAGTGGATATAGTGACTGACTATTTTAGCTTGACCAATCACATATATTAGATATATTCATTTGTTTCGCTTTACTTTACATATCCCACTTGAGCATAGTTGGTACGGTAGTTAGTGTTGGGTTAATTGAAACCTATAACTTGTCATGAACTGAAACACTTCTGGCCTGAACAGTGGAACAGTGACAACGAAGTGAAATAGATGGAGGTGTTCTGGATTGTTCTGCCATGTTGTCTTGTGGTTATGAATGACCATGGAGACTGAGTTTCCGTCAAAAACGTTGATATACAACCACGGGACACCTCGGTAATTTTGCAAGTATTTGTGTATATTCGTTAGTCTCGGACTGTAACTTTCAATATGTGTGTATTTTCTTCCCTTCACAGATATTATTTTAAATGTTAACCTATAATGTTCAAATCATATTTTAATATTTATATAACTTGACATGCTGTGTCCGTAATATTTTTGCCGGCTGTCATTTCAGACGGATATTTTGACATTTGTTAAATCTTCACCAAACTGTAAAGTTTAAAAGCGAAATTTTCAGTCACTAATGAAATAAATTTCTTTTTCGCATACTCTTGTACATTTATAGAAAGTTTTAAATAACACAAACATTTGAACACACTGGTACAAGCTATATGCTCGATACTCATTTCACTTTTCTAGATCTTTTAACTTGAAGGCTGTTTACTGCGACAGATTTAAAAGATTGAATTACTCGGGTGCATTTTATAAGCAACAACACCAAGTTCCAAAGTTTCCATACAGAATGGAGGCTAAGTCTGACCAGAACATAAAAAATTCAAGAATACAAAGAGCTTGCTTGCAACATTGTACTGCGTAAGTAAACCCATATCAATGTTGTGTTCTTGCTTCAGCCAGACATTTTATAAAGAGACAATTTTTACAGTATGATAAAAACTATTAAGTCATATTTTCCTTATTTGTTTCTTTGAAAGGAAACCAAAACGTATTTGCGCTAAAAGCCGTAAGACACGGATGTACTGCTCTAAAAGGTCTCACGAAATACGTTTTATTCTGCTTGGTGCATAAATCTACAAAATAAAATGTCTGTAATAGTAAATTCTTAATAGTGAATCTAGTAGTTTTATGTAGTAAGGCATTTTATCTACCATGAAAGCACCTGATGGCCTATAAATGTTAAAGATGCCCTTCTTCACCAGTCACTAGATGTAACTTCACTGTCTTTATCATTCAGACAAATTCAATTTCCAAAGAACTCAGAGTGCAATACAAGGGAAGTTTATCTTATAAAACGTCTCTAGTTTGTGGTGCATATAACTAAGGCTGTTAATATTCATGTCTTGAATATGAAGACAGAAAGAAGCACTTAACGAGAGAATCTTGTATAAACGAGACGTCACAGCGTTGTTGAGGGTAGACCTAATGCAGAATACATTAGTGTGTAAGTTTGTATTTTGTCCTAAAAGCGAGAGCATGTCCTTAGAAAAAAAAATGTTACATCTTTATCCTAGCTGAATAATCTTGTCCGCTTGTGTCACAAACATTCTTATATCACAACATACAAATATAATAGAACTGAAACTTGTGCATATATTATGATAATATTTTCAAAAATTTTACAATACTGCTATTATTTCATAATAAAATCATTCGTAAATGTGTACTGAACGATAGTATTGTTATTTAGAAACGTCTAGACCAGTGGTATTCAAACTGTGGTACGCGAAGACATCTTAGGGGGTACGTGAAATTTTAAAAAAAATATATTACTTTATGATAATAATAATCAGTAATGTAATTTATTTAATTTATTTTAGATGTAGATTATATACTATGTATAACTTGAATTATACGTCGTACACCAACAACTTTGGGGGTACAAAGTTGAAGAAAAATTATATCTGGGGGTACGCGAACAAAAAAGGTTGAATACCACTGGTCTAGACAATAGTGGCATTTGAAACATCAAAAACGAATAGAGTAGGACCTGTCGCTACGTCTTGTACTCTAATGTTTGTGACAATCGTGGCTGTAAGAACTACAATTCTCTCTGCCAGCCTTCAGTGGCTATCGCACAAAAGACTAGAAGTTCCACGACACAAGGAACCACCTCTGTAGACGGCGTTGCGGGGTGTCAGACTATAAAGGAAAATAACTTGAAGACGCGGTGAACAGTTCCGTTGTTACGTTTCCAAAATCACTTCTCTCAGTACAGTCTGATCTGGGCGTGCCTTTTCTGTACAAACGAAAAGTAAATAACATACAATTTTAAATATCAGAATGGTGTGTTGTTACCTAAATTCTGCTGACTTATATCATGCATGTGTATCGTAATATGTAAATTCTATGTGATGTCTTTTGTTTTCTCGCATTTGCGTGTTTGCACACTGCAAGGGCTGTTTTTTTTTTTGTGTGTGAAAAATGCAGAAACTATGGTATTACTGCGACCATGTATAGTGCAACATCGGGCATGTTGTATCATGTTGTAGTATTTTAACAGTTTCCAAAAGTGTATCTCCAGATTTATGCGGCAGCTGATTATACTTTTATAAGAACCGCGTACAGCTGAGTACAGCTTCCGAGGCTCAGCCAAGCTTTAGGAAATGACGTGGTTTTACGTACTCCCGCAGTAGAAATAGTTATAGGCCCTATGTGGAATGAACTCGGTAAGAGTTAAGATATGGGACATATGTGATAACTGTGAAAATGTTCGGATTTTTAGTATCGTAACAATTTGTAATTTCCAGATCAGTTGTAGTCCGGAAGCCATTAAATAGAGACGAATATACAACAGAGATTCGTTTATTAATTACATTGTAAGAAACAGTTTGGAAATTAGGTTATAAAACTAATCATAGTCGTATTTTCTTTGTATTGCATAACACAGTAATTTCAGACACTACGTGAATTGAATTTTAAGTTATGTCGCTTCACGATCTGCCGTACAATTCTGCACAATGCTGTAGTTTTCTGAGTCTTCTCCGACTTATGCTGTTGAAGTTCATGCGTTCGTGTTGGAATGTAAATCGATCTTAACTTCAGTTTTTTAAAACATCACACTAATAACTGACGGCGTGTGATTAGGAACATCGAAGAGTTGAGTAAAATCCTACGTTATTAGGCGAAACTACTCGTAGAAAGTCAGATCATTACCTCTTTATTGCCTTTAAGTGTAGCTAAAAAATTTAGACATAATATCAGGGACTGGACCTAATTATTTTTCAAGTGTGTAATAGCGTCATAAATCTGGGGTAATGTACAAGTAACAAACTTTAATTAACCAATCGTTATAAATTATGAGATTAAATAATGATTTGCCCTGTTCCTAGCCGCTTCTACTCGTGATCGCTTCATCTCGAATTAATATCGCGCGTATTTAATCGTGAATGGCTCAAATTTTGGTTTATTTAACGATCATTTCGGTATTCGGGCTGGCCGAAACTAAATTTAAAAAAAAAACGTTTGTCAGAAAATAAGCAACATGTGTACGTTGTTGTAAAGGATTGCCGATCAATGAAATTACATAACTGGTAACTGTCATTTTAAAATATCTTCGGAATTGTGTCTGGGGTTTTTCAACATTTTTTTGTTTATTTTATAAGTGATATGGTCCTATGTTCATAAATATAGTATATCTGTATATTAATTTGTTTCGATTTTTTTCATTATGGATGTAGTATTGTATTTTTATTTTGTTTCGTTATTATAGTCTTGTGTTCACAGTTATTCCCACACTTTCAAATATTCTAAAATGATTTAGATTGGTTTAATATTAATTCTTCGGCTTAGAGAGATGTTAGTAATTTGAATTTCAAATAATGTTTCTGCATCCTCGTCCAAATATTAAGCCAATACGTAAGATTACATATTTTTTGTTTGATTTATTATATGTGGGATTCGTGAATGTAGTAATAAATTTGTATGCCAAAGAAACCAAAACATTTTATGCTCAAGCTATATCTGTAATAATAGCCACTTTTACAGATGAGACCTATTTAAATTACTATTATGCCCACTGGTTTTCAGGGACGACCAAAGGCATGCTTTCGCCAAAGGATCGTAGGTTTTGCATATTCTGCGTTGTACATGGTAGTAATATAGAAATAAAATAAAGTTTGAATCAAAATTGCTTCTATAAGTTTCCTCGAAGAACTTGTTGATGCTGTATAAAATGTTTTTCTTAACAACTCATTTGTTCTTCTTTCGTATTGCGAAAACATAAAATACGTTCAAACCTTGAATCGTATCGTTTGATCTCATGTTTATGATGCCGTGAATTTTATGGGGCATCGAACCCACTCGCTTGCTTCAGGCGTCCTGCTTCTTGCAACATCCTGATGGCTTTGTGAAGGTGTATTTTGGAGGTCGTCTAGTCCGGTTCGAGGCTGTGTGCTTATTGCGAATTCAGATGCTGTAGCCGGCTTTTGCCTATGCACACTGTGTTTTTATGTAATGAAATTACGAGAAAATATACAGTGGAAGTGGAGTTAAGACAGAAGCGTAAAATGTTCCGTCCTAACTGGGATTACTACCTTGTTTTGAGCGCTCTGAATATATTTTTATTTACCTCTTTAAATATTCATTAGGAAATAAATGGTTCAAATGAAAGTTGCGATATTTCGTTAGGTAAATATTTAATGTGTTTACGATTGAACTTTTTAGAAAAATTGGATACGAATTATCCTAAAGTTTGCATACGATTGAAATAGAATGTCATTAAGTAAAGAGAGCAATACATAAACTGTTAGATTTTTATTATCAATTTTATGAACGTTCTATAAATAATGCAGTTGTTAAACCTGTTTTATTCAACTTGTGTTTCAAAGGATCGATCAATGTTTAATATTTTTATGGGTCTTTTATTTCATGAAGTTTGTAGAAATTCGTTTACATTATAGAGTTGCAATGAAACTGAAGGGAACTTCGGACAAAGACGAAGACGTTGGCATTGTTGAGAGTTGACAAATGTAGACGTCATTGTGCTGTACGTGTAGGCGTTTTGTTAATAAATGTGTGAAAAATGCTTGTAGCACCTCGATAGGCCTTGACAAGAGATTTGCCTAACAGACTGATATAATTACAGATGAGACCTATTTAAATTACTATTATGCCCACTGGTTTTCAGGGACGACCAAAGGCATGCTTTCGCCAAAGGATCGTAGGTTTTGCATATTCTGCGTTGTACATGGTAGTAATATAGAAATAAAATAAAGTTTGAATCAAAATTGCTTCTATAAGTTTCCTCGAAGAACTTGTTGATGCTGTATAAAATGTTTTTCTTAACAACTCATTTGTTCTTCTTTCGTATTGCGAAAACATAAAATACGTTCAAACCTTGAATCGTATCGTTTGATCTCATGTTTATGATGCCGTGAATTTTATGGGGCATCGAACCCACTCGCTTGCTTCAGGCGTCCTGCTTCTTGCAACATCCTGATGGCTTTGTGAAGGTGTATTTTGGAGGTCGTCTAGTCCGGTTCGAGGCTGTGTGCTTATTGCGAATTCAGATGCTGTAGCCGGCTTTTGCCTATGCACACTGTGTTTTTATGTAATGAAATTACGAGAAAATATACAGTGGAAGTGGAGTTAAGACAGAAGCGTAAAATGTTCCGTCCTAACTGGGATTACTACCTTGTTTTGAGCGCTCTGAATATATTTTTATTTACCTCTTTAAATATTCATTAGGAAATAAATGGTTCAAATGAAAGTTGCGATATTTCGTTAGGTAAATATTTAATGTGTTTACGATTGAACTTTTTAGAAAAATTGGATACGAATTATCCTAAAGTTTGCATACGATTGAAATAGAATGTCATTAAGTAAAGAGAGCAATACATAAACTGTTAGATTTTTATTATCAATTTTATGAACGTTCTATAAATAATGCAGTTGTTAAACCTGTTTTATTCAACTTGTGTTTCAAAGGATCGATCAATGTTTAATATTTTTATGGGTCTTTTATTTCATGAAGTTTGTAGAAATTCGTTTACATTATAGAGTTGCAATGAAACTGAAGGGAACTTCGGACAAAGACGAAGACGTTGGCATTGTTGAGAGTTGACAAATGTAGACGTCATTGTGCTGTACGTGTAGGCGTTTTGTTAATAAATGTGTGAAAAATGCTTGTAGCACCTCGATAGGCCTTGACAAGAGATTTGCCTAACAGACTGATATAATGTGTGAGCACGTGCTAAATAATTGAGAGATTTCAAGAATAAGTAGTCTAAACACATGACATGTTCCGATAACTCAATATAGTGCATGTTCTATTTAATAGATGCTTTGTTCATTACGTTCAGTCAAATATTCCACTTCGATTTAGTCTCTGAATTCTATTTGAAGGATTAAAGAATTTCAAAGGAGTTATTACAAAATATTAAAACTCGTTTACTCTAGAATGTAATTTCTGTCTACTTCTTAATTTGTATTACTTAATTTCCTGTGCCTCGTAACACTAATCAGAACCCTTAATTCCATCGCTATTAGTGTCGTTACCGATATAACGTACATCCGTAACCCCATTAACTTATAAATTTCAGGATTCTGTATAATTTAATCAGTATAGTGACCGGAGTTTGATTCCCAGCAGCTCAGTGATTTTCTTTACGCCAATGTGTCCAGGAGGTCATCGGAGCCTTGTAAGCTTCCCATCCAGTGGCTGTTAGATGTGTCTTTCCCGGGGTAACGCGGCCATTTCTTGTTGCTGGCTTCACACCTCCATCTAGTGCTGAAGTTAAGAAACCCCAAAATATTCATCTACTTCAGATTTATGCTTCTTATAAGAAATTTAAACATCTTTAGTATGAAATTAATAGAGCGTTTTATAGCCTATGTAATAAAGTATGCAACGAGTTGAAAATCATGTTTTAACACCTCTGAAGAGGAAAATATGTCTTGTGATATATTCCAAAAAATCGACGGGCTTAGTAAAATTTCCCGTTGCGTAATGGAATCGCTGTTTTTATTCTGGCATTCACTCGTGGAACTGCGACGATGTCGAGGCCCTGATCTTGTGTTAGCGGTCGTGCGGGTTGCAGACACTGGAAGTCGTCAGACGAGATTCCGAGCGTGGGAATCTGCCTCGGGCGGTGCAGGTCTCGAGTAAGACGTGCGGCTTTCTGTTCTTTTTTGACTGCTTATGAGGAAGCAGGTCTGCAGTTAAGTAATTCCAACAGACCAGTCGCGTGGCTGCCCTGTTGCTGCCTTTTTCGAGCCACGCGCAGGCGCGTGTCTGTTGAATATACGCCTACGCCCTGAATATGCCGTGTTTCGCTTCGTTCCATCAACACAGGAATGTCGAAAAAAATAGATCTAAACACTTTGTAATCAGTTCGTCAAGATCTTTATGCTTTTACAGACCCGTCATTGGTTCTTGCCCTAAACCAGTTCTGTTCTGTTCACGAAGTCATTGTCAGCTTCCCTAATATCCATTTTACTGTATTCTTTCCATGTTCATAGATAATACCTCTCTTTCAGGGTTTCTAACTAAAACGTTCTCGGAACGTTTTCTTCTATGCACGCTACGTGCCGAACCCATTACATTTTCTTATTTTTATGACAATGATAAATTCGATTTTTTCCGAATGACTAATTAAAGATGCTAGTTTTTTCTGCAATAATTAATATCACTACTACCAAGTCTATGCAAATATTTGAACGCATTAAGAGGATTAACCACACATTTCTGTGTTCGAAGAATATTTGTCTGCTTCTCAAAATAAATTTGTCGCAATGCCCATTAATGCTACAAGTCTTTTAACTGACTAACTACGTGCGATATTGTCCCTCGTCTATTGTAATATTTATTGTGGATTTGAGAGAGTCCTACTTTATCTTACATTTCGTGGCTTCTGAATCTTTTATTTTTCTCCCATAGGGTTCCCCTGTCTCTCTCTCTCTCTGACATGCACTGTGCTCCATTGCGATTTGTTGCCTGCTTTTTTATGACCGAGAATGTAGTGTCGGTTAGGGATTGACAGCAGAGGAATTAGCCACATAATTTGAATAGGATGTGGCTTTAACGTTAATTTCACATAGACAGTTGAATATCTGTTTCTGTTGTGCATACAGGCAGAGACAAATTGATGGCATCTCTTCTCTTCAGGCACTGTTCGTAAAATGTGATGATATCAATTGACGGTGCTATGTCTATGGCAACTCTGCTGTAGCCACAGGAATTCTTTTGAAATTGTTTGTGATATTTATTAAATAAGCATAATAGTAATCATACCGCTTTACATTGAAATCTTCATACTTTTAGTGCGCGCGTTTAATTAAATATATTTCTGCAAACATTTTAGACCGTGATTAGACAAACGTAATTCATTACGCGGGTTTCTCTATTCAGATATAGGTTAATGATCTTGTGTATTAAGATATCCGAAGACAGTATGACATGAAATTAATAAGAGTACGCATAGAACTAATAGTTATAATTACAAGAGATCATATCACGTCACAAAACAGTTTTATTACACTTATATTCATGTCTGATTTTATATTTGATGCGTATTGTCCCTAAAATGATACTTCGCATGAAGAATTTGTGACAGAATGTCTTGTTCGATTCCAGGCAACAGAAGTTATCTCAAACAATTTTTAATGATTATTGATTATCGTGGATCGAAAACTGTTGGAATATGTGGAGCTTCCAGTAAATTTCTGAGCACTTAAAACCTTGGGTTCTTTTTCCGACTGACATTTGTTTAATGCAGTTTAAAAGCTAATTATATGGATCTCAATTTCTGTCAGGTAAAGTTATTGAATAAATTTTAGTTATAGCTAAGGATATAACATGTAAAAAGTGCTTCCATTCTGAGCGGAACCATTTAGGCTTGTATTACCGCGGAGTACTCGACGTTCTCATAACCCCACTCCATCTTTTATTTCCTTTAATTATTAATATTATTATCATCATCATCAGTGTTTATCTGTCATTGGCCCCTCGCTGTTGGTAAACACTTTAATAAATTAAATGAATTGAATTGAATGAATATTAAAAATAATTGATATTAATCATTTTTTTACTCCATCGATGAGCTGGGGTGGAACCTTTTCTTTGACTCTCATTCCATTGCAGCTTCTAGAAAATGAATTTTAAATTAATGAAGTGCTACAAGATCTTTCTCAAGATGTTTCTTGAATGGTAATATTTCTTACTTTTCTGCTGGAGTGAACGTCAGGGAGTCTTCTAAACGGTCTAAAAGTTGTCGCTATAAACTTGCAGTTGTGCCAGTAATTATCTTGTCACCATCATCTCCAGACGCTGTATTTAAATTAGTATGTCTTTGTTTTTAATTTCTTCAGTACATTTCTCTCAGTTTGTATAGAAACGTCTATTAGTAAACATTCCTTTTCAGTCTCGTGTAGTGTGGGGTTAGTTTCAAGGTCGGTTCTGTCTGTTGTAACTTTTCGGCTGCATATTATCGAGGGAAGTTGAGTATCTCGAGTTTTACAGCTTCGTATTATTTGTTTCCACTTTCACCCTTACTTAATCATCATCATCTTTCATTGTTGTAGTTCTCAGTTGTTCATCTTTGTAACCATTATTATGATAATCGTTACACCAGTTAATGTTATTATTGTTCATAGGAGGTCTTGAGTGTTGGGAGGAAACCGTGATTAATTTGGAACAGAAGAGCGTTAGAAGGGCAGATCAGTCTTTTTTCTGCACTTGAAAGAGCGCTTGAATATCATCGCACACAACACGAATTCTTTTATCTTATTCTTACAACAGAACACGTCTGGAATAGCATGTGAACAATTTCTGCTGGAAGCTCGCATTGGTTGTAAAAAAGGAGACTTTAATACTTCCTTTTATGTTGCGGTGTTCTGAAAAATCTGAAAACTTGTTAAACAATGCATAACAAATCCTTGTATTCTGCATTGTGCATCATTTGTTGTCGTTTCTCATGCAATAATCCTAGATGAATCCTTTTTAATATCATTATCGCCATCATCCGTGACTTTATGTTCATCTTTGTTATATAAAATTTTTCAAGCTGTCCGATCCACTGTCTGGACTTGAATTTAATAACGAAACGGTATCCACAGCTTTCAAACCTTCCTCAGGTCCACTGGTGTGTAAACATGGAGCTAACGTCTGACACCGCTCGTGTTCATAAACGTATTCCACTGGTGCCAACAACGGAAGTCCGGTGTGATGCTAATTTACATTTATAAAGGGAGAAATGGAAAATCATGAGGTTGATCAACACTCGGCCGTGTAACCGAAGTAACAGTTTAATTAACGTGATTAAACAAACATACAAATATTTACGGATATAAGCAATTTAAATATGTAATTATGAAACAGCATAGTGTAGGTTGCAATCGGTAATAATTTTGTTGTCGAAGTGAAGCATGGAGATAGAGGAATGAAATATATAACGTGATAAGAGCAAAACCTTAATTATCGAATAACCTCTAAAACAATAAATGTGGAATGAAATATTACTTTAACCTGTAATTTCACTAAACCCCTACCTCCGATAAAGCTATCCTTACATTTGTTTACTGCACTGTCAAAAACAAAGAAATGAATATAAATAATACTTGGTGAATAATTTAATACTGTCGGGACAAGAAGTGGTCATTCAGACGGAAATGGAGAAGTAAAAGTAATTTGTCCCTTTTCTCAGATAAATGAAAAACCGGGCAACAACTTCTGTGGAGGACGCATAGCACTTTCATCTGCAAGCGAAATAAGAAGTTATAAATTAATAATTACAGAACTTCCCGATCGTACATACATTTTCTCGGCTCTTATATATTTTTGTATACTGTCTGACATATTATCGATGCAAGATGACCAACGATTCAGGACAACATTTTACTCTGAATATTTTATATCGTTTCTTGCAGTAATTTCCGAATGTAAACCTATTGCAGGACGATGTAATTAAATTGGATTAGTAAACCAAGTTCTGTGGGACTAAGGAGGAAGTTAACACCACGAAAAAATTATTTTAAGGTTATTTTAATTTTCGATCATCATGGTAATCGTGCTATCTGGTGAGAGGAGAACAGTTAATTCCGTTCATAATAGGTCTATGAAATTTTATAGAGCAGTATATATATTAAAATATAGGCCTATAACGTTTTGTTATAGTTCGTTATACGATAAATAGCTGAGTTAATCAAACAAATAATAAAAATATATGGCTAAGCCATTATAACATTCTAACATATAACTTGTGTTTAGAAATATAAGAACAAATATGGCACAAACAATTTGGGGTGTGTTCATCAAACATAAAACGTCACTAGTTTTAATACCACCTAGTCCACGTGTTTAATTTCGTCTTCAAATTAACTTTATCCCGTAAAAGCCGGCCGTACGAAAGAAACAGTACTTTTTCGGTGAAAACAGATTAATCAAAATAAATTCACGTCATTTCTCGCACCAGTGTCATGATAGAGTGAAATGGATCCTTCTGAGGAAAGGCCCTTGGCGAATCACAATATTTTAAGTGCAGAGGTCGATCTTTACACTTGCCTTAGTGACACGTGACCAGCAATTTAATGAGTGAGTGGCGCCATGACGTAATGACCCCGACGGACGCGTCATGAGTGCTTAATAGAACTCGGATCTAGCGCAGCCAAGAACATTTGGTTTTTGCTATGCCGGGCGCTCAGTGTCCGAGCGACATTTGAGCTGCGATGGTTGGAAACGAAGGTAACTTCATCGCCGTCATCCCAGACTTTTCCACCCGCATTAAATCGGCACAGAAAGTTCGAGGAAAGTTGTCCACTTCGTTTAACAGAATTTGGACATAAACCATTAGGCAAACCACTTATACAAAACTTTTTATTACATAAAAACAGTCAACAATTTATTTTCGTCAGAAAATTAAAAGTGAGTCTATTCTCGTAGAGGGGAGTTTAAAAAGGAGCATAATTTATGTATTTCCCCCCCCTAAAACTTGTGAATTGTTGTGAAGTAGAGCGGGCAGTGTGATGTTTCGACTTGGATGTCCGTACATGAAATATTCGAAGTTTGAAAACACACACGGTAGTATCAATCAGCCTTATTTACTGCAGTGATTTTCTGAAAAAAATTATGCAGTTCTCTGCATCATTATAATTCTTATATCGAAAAAAATATTCGAAAGGAACATATTATACTAAATAATTTTATTTTGTTTTGTAAAATGTACATGGTTTGAGAGCCTCCTAGTCTAGAAATTTTCTCAGTAACAGCGATATAAAATTCTGTGAAATACCTTTAATTCTGTACTTGCAAAAACGAAATTGTACACATTCACATTAGGGATTGACTTCCGTGGAAACATATCAGATTTGTTCCAGAGTTTATTCTAAAAACGAATAATATTTAGACTCACAAATATAAGGCCTTCAG
>NW_019060254.1:121182-137703 GCF_000696155.1 Zootermopsis nevadensis
TTCCCAAGGCTGAATTATATCACAGAACCCGACAGAACATAGGGACTTTAATTCAGGACAGTTATCTCACTCTTCGTCTCCTTGCAAATATTTTCTTTTGTAATTGACTGTACGAATGTTACGTTTCAGAGTCTGGCTGTGTGTATGTCAGCGTGTAGAAGACTACGTAGTTACTGTTTGAGGCCCTTAGTGATGTCTCACTTTAATTATCCAGTGGACCATACGGAGTAGGTTTATGTATTTTTTCTTATATCAAAAGACAGGGAGGAAGAGTCTCCGAAACGTCGGATATGTTTTCTGTATCTATACGATGGACAATTTTAAAAATATACACTTCCACTTGACTCTAGGCGACTGTCAAAAGCATTCGTAACTTCCTGTAGATATGTTAAGGCATATACGCAAGTAATTACGTCAGTTCGGAATTTTGTGTAAGGTGTAAAAACATATTACGTATTTTACACTAATTAAAATTTGTTTTCCAATTATGTCAGATTTCTTACAAAGCCATAAACCATTCAGAATTTTAGTCTTGTTATTTCACATAATTTATAGCAAGATTTAAAATTTGTATGCTCAGAAGCATTTATTTTGTATAATATTCTATGTGTTTGATTCTATACACAATTCTAAATATTCAATTAAAAGTTTCTGAGAATTCAAAATGGAAAACAGTGGGATGCAACTGAATTACGTCTAAGCACTACTACAGTATGCAGTCAGATCAGTGCATACTGTTACAAAGAATTTAAGTTTGCTTTTATCTATGCGAGATTTTTAAATTCAAACGTTTCCCAAGTACAATGAGAACGAATTAAAGTAATGTTTTTAATATTTACATCACACCTCCTGACATGAGTTCGCCTCTTCACACGTTTGCTTTGGGTAAACTGTAGAGGCAGGAATAGTCAGGGTGAGCTTCAGACAATCACACTGACGTCTGTTGAAGCTTTTACGAATTACCGCTCATCTCACGCCGAAAAGTTTATTTTCGCGTAGCTAAAATGTCCAACAGCCCTACAAACCGTGGGAACATGCGAGATCTAATAAACCAATTTGTTTTTCTCTCTCCCTTTTGAAACCCTCAATGGTCCAGCTCTGTTTCGAGTTAGCTGCCGTGTAGCTTGTGCCGTAATTAGTCTCCCTTCTACGCCATTTTTAACTTCCCACCCCTAATTCCGCAACCCTTTAAAAACTCTCTTCCTTCATCAGTCATGAAACAGATGAGTTTTTACAAAGGGTTGTAACACGAAGGGTGGAGTGATAGAACCTTTACGCTTCGATACCTGGTCTCATAACCCGTGGGGCAAGGACAGTGAGTGTTTGGAGTAGAACTGAAATACGTAGAATATGCTGAGTATTTCTGTTTTCAGGTTGAGCACAATGCTGTGTTGAGGGGGAGGAGGGAGATTATTGAAGTCAGATCTGGATATTTCGACGCCAGCGTATATTCCTTTGTGAACGCGTTTCATGATTACTGTGCTTTTTATATGCGGAGTTGCAGCTTTGTCAAACATTCGCTGTACCCCCTAATGTTTTCCCTTTTTGTTAAAATGGACGACAGAGAGAGTTTAAATGGAGGCAGCCACTTCCCATTGGTACTCATTGCACGAACCCTCGAATTTTACGTCGTCTCTTTCTTTCGTATGTCGGTCACTGTCTGCCTTTCGTGGGTTTTCCAATTGACCGTAAAGTGTGGATCAATTCTTGGCTGATAAGGCTTATAGTCTTGTGTGTTAGAAGTAGCGTATTGATTCTTACTGAAAATGAAATAATGTTCATGTTTGCGTTGCCCAATGTTTCGCTTTACTTCGGCTGTAACTAAATGTATTGATAAAGGCAGGTGTAGCTTAAACACAAAATATTTTCTCTAAAAATAAATCTTTATTCTCTGAAGGAAGATCAAACTCAATGGGTGAAATCCTGTCCGCATGTTTCAAATCCGAAACTACTGAATGATTTTGGATTCGGCCAGATTTAATTTTGGTTCATACAGGTATAAAGTAAATCTTGTTTTTTATTAAATTCAAATCAAAGTTGATTGATTTTCCGAACAAATTACTTTCAACATAAAGTAATGTTTCACCATTACAAAAGTTAATGCTCGTTATATCAAATGTAGCGTTATTTTCAGAAAGCGCTTTTACGTGATCATTGAAAGGGTCCTATCTGAACGAAAATTTAAGTGACCGCACAATTTTTCGTAAGTGTAAAACTCTAGTATAAAATTTTATTAAAAGCCATCCAAACGTTCTGTAGCTGTTATACGCAGACAGACAGACTGACCGATCTGTTTTAATAGATGATGCTCAGTCTTGTTAGTAGTCCTAAAATATGTAAACGTTGCTACGTGACATAAAATGCTGATTTTAACCGGTACTGAATATGCTACCTTTTGTGTTTACTTTTACGTGCGTACTGCAACGAGTATTCTTTTATCGGTTCGTCTCTCTCACACATAAATTCCAGAAAAATGTACATTGTGCATGCGTCTGCTTGGTTCATTCTGACAATTTTCGAAGCTCTACTGAATATTTGGAGACCGGACAGAACGCGAACACAACACCAATCCACATATAACAACACAATATAAATATGATGTAATACAATATCTTAAAGATTTTAATGTACCACGTGTGGGTTATTTTATTATATTTTATCCACAATACTACCATCGACATAATTAAGTATCTGATTCGCATAACTATTATATGCATCAAGGGTATACAGTAACTCGGCTACTAATTAAGCGAACCCGATGTTGACAGTTTTCGGTCGAAAAATGTAGTTCGTTATTAATGAACACTTGTAAAGTAGTGAAAAGTGTGTTGAAACTGGCAGTGATGATAACGCCTGGTGTGGTGACATGAAACCTGGGACTTGTGTTTCTTGAAATATTTCTTACTAAATTTAAATTGTTCAATTAAGCTGTTTAAAATCACCATGAACTTCCAGCAGTCATCAAAAACTTCATTGTTAACCCTGTAATTATTATATCCCACTGAAGGACAGTAGATGAGAATGTAGTGTAATTCTGTCGAAAACAGTTCCTTTCTCTGGCCAGAGGTCAAATACAATACGCCGTATTAGGACGGCAATTTGTCTGACACATCTGCCGCACAGAGAAGTATAGACACAGGCGTTTCGTTGCTGTTCTTCTGGGCTCGAAATTTTAAATAATAATACATCTCTTGGATGAATAGTCAACTGTGCAAGATGTGTTTCACATCACTACCAATTTTATGCCATTTCTAGAGGTAGCGTAGATGTTTTTATTGAACGGGCATCATCATTATACCTGTCGAAATTTCATGTGCGTTAAACTCAACTTTCACGACCTCAGTAACAGAGAATTAGAGATTATTAAATAACAATGAGTCTGGAAGGGGTTATGGTCTGTAATTATTTATACCCTAACCTTGGAGTGAAGTGTGGGGTATAGCAGACTGAAGGAAGAACTCGTTAAGAAGTTTCTGAACCCTACTATGTGTTTTATGTGGTGTTGACTATAACGTCTGTTTTGCAATGGCGGTGCATTCGGTACTCACATTATATGGAATAGTCGGTAATAGATAACCATTTTTTACATGTTACATGAAGTTGGAGGGAGAGAGACACAAACAGCGTATGTCACCCTAAAGAATTATTCCTTTCGGAAACCTGAAATAGAAGATTGGAACAAGGTAGCAATTACATATTAAACATGTTTATACCAATTGTAGAAAGTATAAGCCCTCTACGGACATAAATGCTACGCGGGAAAAGCACATGGCACGTAGTCCGTGATGTGTGTAGCTTCTTGTATTTGTGAGGAGTTTTTATTTAAATTCCAGAAAGAGTGGCTCCGCCCATACAAGCCTCTTAATGTTCTCGTTCGCAAAAACTGTGCAAAAATGGGGAAAAATGTGAATAAACTTAAAATGCTTGAAGGCGCAGTGATAATAAAGTAAGCGCTGAAAATTGCTTCATCTTTTGCAAAGATTATATTAAAATAGAATAAAAGCTGGTTTTCTAATACAGTGGGGAATAAATTGTATAATGGGGAAGTAGCTGTAATGCTCAAGAAATTAAGTGTAATGAATAAGGAATTTGAAGATTAATTGCAGAAGAGCGTACTAATGGTAATATGCGTAGTATAGAAACAATTCGTTGAGAAATAATGTGTTATTGTAAGCAATAACATGTTTATCTAGAGAATTGTACGTGTTTATTCTGAAATTTGCTATTTAAAAAAATAATTCATTGGTATGTATTTAGTCGATTTGTTAGTTCTCGTTAAAGGATAATTGCAGATGATTATTGCAACATTACATAAAAATTTAGTTATTCTTCGTTTTAAGCCTCGATTAGACTACAGTTCAAGACACCAACCAACTCGAGTAAAGAAGCCTGACACAAAATTACTGGTCTAGTACAATTTTGAACCTTTTATGAAACAAATATGGCATTACATCAGCACCGCTTACAATTTTGAAACGAATGACGCCATATAGTCTTACAAACAATTACAAACATTTAAGAGAAATGTTTTTACGACCTACACGGCGTCACAACCCAGAAAACCACGAATATGAGTTTAGGATTTTTAATTTGTTATAAGTAAATGGACTAATGTCTCTGAAACTCAGAAGAATGGGATGCTTATTCTCTGGACGCTGTCTAGATTTTTTTAAAAATATTTGTGGTTATTTAACGACATTGTCAGTAGCTCAGACTATAAAATGTTGAATGATGGGATAATTTATTAATAATGAATTATAAGTTTGTGGAAGGAAGCGGTCGTGGCCTATTTTGAGATAATACCCCAACACGTGTCTATAAGAACTGAGTAAAATCATGAATAACGTTAGTATATCAAGTCTGAGCCCAGCGGGGCTCAACGAATACGAAGGAGAAGCACTCGACCGCGGGTTTCTGCTTGAGACCATGTTTATTGACCAGTCGGCCGTCCAGCATCCAATGAACCGAATATTTTAGCTGTTTCCGCCCTCGGAAAGTAGGCTGTTTTGATAACAATACCCCCTCTATCTTGCTTGTATGATATTTTTATAGTTGTGATTACAGGCAGCACAATTCTTTTAATGCTGTGCGTCTTGTCTGTCAGTCGGTTGTGCTGTCTGACCCGTCGATACGCGGGTTACTAGCACGTGCACAGGTCAGTGCCTGTAATTCCATTAATGAGGCAGGCGGCCAGACAGTTTCTGGTCGGATCCTCCGAGTGATTGATGACACTGCAGTCGGCTGTCGACTGGACCAGTACGACGGCCGACTTTAGCCCGTGACTTGTCGCCTTCGGGCGGCAATTTATCCTGACGGTCACTTGACCACAGACTTCTTCACTTCCTTTCTCAGCGGGGATAACACGAATTCCTTAGTTGTCAAATGAGGAAGTTTTACGTCAGTTCTCAAAGAGGAGCTGAATTCAGCTGCCACTCAACTGGCGATGCTAAACCTTACATCCTGGGACTGAGAATTTTATCCTCGCCACCGAACAGACTCTTGTAACGTTAAAGCTCTAGACTTGTAATCTAGAGATACTCGTATCGGAACTCGAACGCGTTACCGTCTGTCTTATTTGGGAACATGGCCTTTACAGATGTACGCATTGTGTAATTTGAGGTTCGATGTTTCATCTGCCGTGAAAATACGACTTTCAAATAACCACCTTGCGACTAAATAAACACGACTCCCACCATTCCAAGAACGATGGAATCCATATCAATAAAATACTACATTTTTATGTATTTAGCTATAATATATTTTAATGAGAGGGAGGCTGTTTGTTACTATGTGATGTACAGGTGACCTGTACTTCAGCCAAGTGTCGACATAAAATATATACCTACTCACTATCCATTGTCATGTTCTGTATATAACTGTACTATGTTTAAATACAGTCGATAAATAGCCTAAAAATGTATATGAGATATTTTTTCACCATCTTTTCCTTTATTTACTGTCAGATTAGTTCGTAAATCTCCTGTTGCTTGTGGCCTAAGTCTGACACTGTATATGTTTGTAGCATTTCTGTTGCCAGTGTTATAACAATATATGCACACAAATGTAAAATTATACGACCAGGCTTCCAACCCAGGCGATGGCAAAGTTTGCCAATAGCTGCCCTGTCATCTATGTAATATACGAGTACGTGGATACAGAGGAGAATATTCTCAAGATAATACTGGCCACCTACTTTTGTTCATTGTCAGGGTCTGGGAATGCACGGAGGTTTTATCAGACTACCCCGGCAAGCCTTAACGGATGACTTAGTAACCCGCGTTTTCATAGAATTACACATAACTATTTCGACTTACTTTTTTACTTTTCTGGTTCCGAATGGTAGTCAGCAAGCGCTCGCCCCCGTAAATCAGTTTGTGCTGTATAGTAGAATAGTCTGCATACTCTCTCTGACACACAGATGTAAATCGTTTATATAATTAAGGTGGGTTTTGTACTTTTTAACTTTCAGTAAGCCAGTGTTTAAGACCATAGAATTATACAGTGGAAATTCCAACTAAAAAGTGCCCAACGCTCCATGGTAAATAAATGATAATAGCATGTCTGGTTCTCTTCAGCAATCTTAATATGCATTTTATTATAAATCAGTGTGACGACAGAGACAGGATTTTTTAGTAGTCCACTGACATAACTCACTTGGATGCACTTCGTTTTTAGCTTTTAGACTTCATTGGCACACGTTAAAATGCAATTTAGCCTTCTCTGCGGTACGATCACTGAAATAGGAAAAAGACTGAATACAACATACGTAAAAAAACTCAATTAGCGAAAAGCCACCCAGTAGTCGTTTGGACAGTCCTGTGGTATTCTGTGTCAAGGGCTCTGGTCTCGTATCCAGATGCATTGGCCGAAGTACGCCAGCCAATGATGTTCTAATTCTTCTCTCTCAATGTTAACATGACTCGTGTATTTACAGTGCAATCGGTTGTAACAGAAATATACACGCTAATGTAGAGAATTTCATGTGAACTTATAGTGTATCAGATTGCGCTCCATATTTATATTGATTTTTTGTTCGTTATTTAACGAATTGTCAAAAAGGATAAAATATCACAGTATCGAGGTGGAAATGTAAGAAGAATTCCAACTGATAGAATTTGTTTTCGTGCCATTGTAGGCGAGTGATTTCAGCGGGTTTCAGTAGTGGTACCTCTTTGGGTAAATCAGAACAATTACAAAAACAGTTTTACTCTTATATCTTTTAATTTTATAGTTTACTTGTAAATGTTTTCACTGCCTGAAACTTAAAATGTCAGTCGCCTAGAAATTCTAAATCATAATGTCCCCCTTACCTTAGTTTCTGTTAATTTCATAAATTTAAAAGTTCGTGGTAAGCCTGACTACCTATTATTTCTTATCTTTTATCCCTGAGACATGTGACAAATACCGTGAAATGTGTCTTGTTTTAATATGTCTTAATCATATCTAACAGCATATTTGCCTTTACTTCAGTTTAATAGCAGCTAAAATAATCAATATACCCGTAAGTGGGACGAAAGGCCACAAAGAAACTAAGAAGCTCTCTCAATACGCAATCCATCATTAAGAACACATCCATTTGCCATGGAGACAGGATGCCGGATATCTCATCATTGAACAAAATAAATATTCGTCTGAATAGCTCTCCACCCGCTCTAGATTCTGCTATTATTCTCCCCTTCCCGCATTCTCTTAGTTTCATTCAGATCTCGATGTTTATTTTGAACCCCAGCTCTCTGTCCCGCATTACATCCGTTTGTCTCCTATTTCCTCTTATTTGTTTCTCGATGATGTCCACTCTTACTCTCTTCCTTTCCCCTCCTGCATCAAATTCGTCACTGGCAGAGAGGTCGCAGTATAATTTCAGAAAATTTAAGCTCTGGCCGCGTGGCGATAAGACTACGGCTTAACCCAGGGTTACGACGAGCTGAAACTATCTGTCCCTACTAGAATCTAATAAACCATGCATTGTTCTGTAACACGCAGATACCGAGTAGCTGGAGTAAGAAGGGTCTTATGGCACAGCGAAGAGCATATAGGAAATAAACCGAACTACAAGCTTGGTTGCTGTATGTATTCCTGACTAATTATCATTATCTGTGATAGTAACTATGCTTGTGTAATGCAAGAACATAGCATGTCTCGTGCTGAGATTGTCGGTAGACAAACAGAGGACTCCCAGCGACAAAACAAAGCCATTGTCGGAACTAAAGTTCTCATGAATTCCATCGCTGTATGTATTCCTTGTTCCGTTTCATATTTGTGTTTCGGAATTTGTAGCAATAAATTACGAGCATACAGCGTGCCCCATAAAAGCCACTGTGACGTATAAAGTCGTCATTTCCTTAAATAATTTCTGATTGACGTGCGATTCACATCGTTCGGAAAGGAAAATGTTCTCCAACTACTCCTCCCGCACTAAACTTAAAATTGTGACAAAACTCCTGATATACTCTTATGAGTTAATTATGTTAATGTTAAAATTATTTTGTACACACCTGTTTCGCAATGTATAAGTTGTATTACTGTGATTTCGGATATCCGTGGAATTTCCACATGAAAAGATGCGCATATTTACCGGCAGGTGTGCATAATCTTATTATTAATCCCAGTTTATTCACATTCATTAAGGTGGTCGGTCGAAGAATGTGGGAATTTACCAATGAATGCGTACATAACCCAAACGTGTACATTTACGCTAACGCTTAATTCAACAGAGCAGATCGGTGATACGATACGTATTATTGATGTGGATTGCGACGGACATGGAAGGAAGCTGTTGTGGCGTGGTTTGAAGATTTTACGCAATAATTTCTTCGATAAAATGTCCCCTAAAAATCAGCTTTTCTTCGGGCCGAGTTTTCAGACCGATTCTTCTGAAAACAGATAAGTGCAAAGTAGTGCACGATGAGGTTCCAAACAAACGTAAGAGTAGGTTGATGTTGATGGACAGGAAGCTGGTAGACCTTGGAGCCGATCTGAATGTTATAGTGAAGAAAATAACCCTTATCCACGCCGAAAATGGAATGCGGGTTGTCCATCCCATAACCAGCCATTTATCTACTCAGCTTTATCGCTCGATCAAATAAAACAAGATTTACCTCAGGCCTGTGAAGGAGACAAGTCAGTATACACAACAACACACATCAAACCAATAAAGTAACATGTGTTAGCATGTTGTAGCACATCGTAAACCTTCTGGCAGAAGGAATTTTGAACGCAGGCTAAATAGTGGTCCCCCTGGAGTGGCTAATAGCAAAATAAAAATACCCAGATACTCGGAATCATCTGCTACACAAGCCGTGTCGCGGGAAATATGGGAATGTGGAACCTTCGAGAGCGTATTGCTTGCCCGCCTCGCAGCCTCTTATGAGCCGTGATGGCTCAGAGTAGCAGTACCAATCTTTGTCACATAAATTTCCTCTGTGGCTGCAGATCGAACATGTGATGATTTCACTACAGCGCCACAAAAATGAGATCTCAGATCGATCGTTTACAAATTTCCGTACATATTTATTACACACAACCGTAAAGTCCACGGTTTGGATTACTCCGTCAGGGACGCAGCGCTAATAACTCAAACTGCTTAGTTTAAAGAATGTTTTTAACAAAATATAAAGGAAATATGAATTGTTTCTGCTATTGACTTCTCGTTACTTTTTATAATCACATTAAGTGACAGCTGTATTCAATATAATAGAGTGTGTTTTTTTTTACATATTCTTCCATTTCACTTATTAGTGACGGAAAAAAACAAGACAGCAGAAAGCATTTTTCTTCCTTTATTTTATATTTCATCTCCACGCGCATGTCACTCTGAAACATTTTTCTCCCTTATTTTTACAGGGCTTTTTATTAAATAGAAGGATTTGTTTTATTTTATCCTTAATGGTGGTTGTTTACTTAATGGTAGTTACTTCATTCTTTCTGTCCTTTTTCGTACGGGTCTCAACTCGTTTCTCAATGTTCAGGACAATTTCGTAAAGAACGGCTTCTTTTATATGTAACTACGAATCTTTTGTAATGGATGCTGGATACTGTTCTGGACACTATGCAGTCCAGCAAAGAATGTGATATGCAGTGTAGGTAAGGGTTACTTGAAATTTATTAAAAATAAAATTCCACTTTGCAAGCATTATCTTACTAAACATGTTGGTCTATTGAATACTAGTTTCTTTCAAGCACTTTAAGTTGCATGGCATTCGACGAAAATAAAAGAAGATGGAATACTTTAAGTTTACGTTTTACAACATTTTGTATTTATATATGATTTGAGGTTTTCACAGCGGTGTGTATGAATATTTCTGTCTTCTAGGTTGTTGCGCCGTGTAGTATGGTAAAAATCTACCATACTACACTTCGCAACAACCCAGAAAACAAAAATCTTCATTTTGTACTTACATATTCGTTTTTACTTTGATTATTTTTAAACAACACTAAAGCTCTGAACGGTAACCAGAAATTCCTTTTTGAATTAGAACTAGGATTTGTGGAATGATCATCATTTAGAATCATTTGCACATTGCTTCTGTTCTGTAGCACATAACTTTGAAATTTAATAAAAGAATATTTTAGCTTTGATCATGTTTTTGTGAAGTTTAATGTAAGACTGGAACATAATGCAGGCGTTTTAGGTCTGTCGTTGGAATTCTAACAGGTGTAACATAATTAACAATTACTGCTGTAAGAGTTTATTGTCAAACTTTAATAAAGTTTTGGATTACTCCCATTAATCAATACGAAATAAAATTGGTCTCTCTGTTCAACTTGACGGCGCTATCGTATAAAATGTCGTATTTATATACAGATCTTGCGTAATGTCAAGAACGTTTTATTCATGTGCTAAATTCTCTGTGAACAAACCACGAGGTAACCCCAAAACATGTATGTATGTTTTTCCCCCCATGATCCTTCGTGAAGCTAAAGGCAAAGATCCTCTAATACCACGTAGTCACGCTGCCCGAACCTTCTTGCAGCGGGATTAGTCTCCGGTTTTATGGTTGTCCCGATGGGGCACGTACCTGGCTGGATGTCGTATGTCGACGAGAGGTCTTATCTGACGTATCCTCTGCCAATATTAAGGGAGTAGCATTTAGTCGTATCTGCATTCCACGCAAACCCCAATTATACCCACTTCATGTACGAGGTAGGGTATACATATGTATGCTGAATATGTTGAGTTGGAATCTACAGCAGAACCCCTTACAATATCCTGGATTATAGCGTGTGTCTATTATACAGTGATTTTGACTTCGTCTGTAATGGGATAAAATGTGTATTCGTATTGACACTTCTTTGCAGAAACCTCGCAGATATTTCGTGGAAAATCAACAATTATTTTTCCTCCGTCCCGTTTGTTTATAAAACATTGCCTCCTCAACTCGAAGAAGAATAAATATGAATAAAAAATGCATAAGTGCAAAGTTGAAATTATTTTGTAACGGCTGGAGAAAATTATTACGTCTGATATTCTGAAGACGTGTTTAAACAAGGAACACGCAACTTTTGTGCAGAGAATGTCTTGGAAATATTGTAAACAAGAAGATGGCGACAAACGCAGAAGAAAACGTTACAGTGCCTGAAAATGTAATTTTCTCTACAAATAAGTGACAAAAGCACAGTCCCATTGTGATAACTTTATTTTAGTGGTGATGAATATTAATGCTCTTTTTTTTAATCTCTGAACCTGTCTGCTGTAGATTTAACCCATGTCTTCTAGATTTTTGTTCTGTATGCACGGTATTAAGGCACTAATTGTACTGTTTGCTGCTGAGGAGAAAGGGACAAGTTGTAAGTATTCTAGAATTGTCATTTAAATTTTCTAATAATTTTCAGTTTATAGATCAGTTGTAAATCTCAGCAAGTAACTCAGGGGTACAGGACATTTCCTGAACAGTCATCAGGTGACTAAGTTCTCTGTCCATAACTATCCCGAAGGCCAAGTCCACTTCATATTTTCGTCCTTATCTGTTTAAGATTCGTTATAATATTACCGTATCTACACTAGATCTGGTCCCTTGATTGTTTAGGACCGAAATATTTCCAGTGCCTGCCACATATGCCTCTCGTTTCTTTCTTAATGTTACAGTGAGCTTGGCAAATTCATTCCAATCTGAGCCCGTTATTTAAACGTGTTACACATATGTTCACCGAAGCCTAAATGTCTGTTTCAGTGGTATTATGAGTTGTGTGATATTTCTACTTGAATAGGCTTCATCGATTTAAACCAATGTATGTTTTTTTTCTGTGTCGTTCTGCTCAATTTCATATCTACACTTTTATCCTCTCGTCTTCTGCCTCTGTGGCGTCTCTTCAAATTAGCCTATTTGGTAGTTGTACTGACTTCCCCGGCAATCAACCCAGAGTCGACCACGAAATGAACATTGACTTACACCACATCACATTATACCGTAGTGGAAGTTGGTCTCGTCCTCTCATTGGAACCCTCACGGACGGAAAGATAGACTGGGGTGAGTAAGCTGTTTTGTAATTCAAACCTTGTAGAGACCTGGATCTAGTTTCTGTCTTCTGACAGGCGAGAAAATATTGCGTCATGGACCAATACGAGAATGAGTCTTCTGTCGAGGCCCGGAAATTATCACCACACCTCCCACTTCAAGGCGCCTCAGTAGGCACCTAAATGTTTGCTTAGTCTTCGATGTTAACAAACCGACGTTATTAATACATCTGTGGTTGACGTGTTATATGCATATAATTTCCTCTTTTTGGGCTCTTTAACGTCTAGTGGGAGATAACTTTCTCGTTATGAATGATGTAGTTGGAAAGAATGTGTAAGTGGCCTAGTTTATAATAATACAGTACGGCACTTAGAATAACTGTTGAAGATGTGATTGATTGCGGGTCTATTCTTGTGTCGTGTCGCACGTAAAACAAATGCGTTACTCGATCCTGGTACCGCATACCCCGTACGCAGAATTATTACATGCACTTATATTACTTATAATATCGACTAATTAAAATATCTCTATAGTGGGTAGAATGTTTTTCTCGTCATGTTTTTAATTTGGTGTGGAAGTAAAATATATGATCGAAAGCTTAAAACTTAGAAGAATACATCGTCAAAAAAGGAGAGTATATTACTTTCAAGTCACGAACCCCTTAGGTCCAACTTGCCGCGGACCCCCGTTGAGAAACTGTTTTATTTTTCTGGTTCTGCCTTCGTTTCGTCAGTGAAGAACCCTCACTTACTCGTGGCAGCGGCTTATATCCTAGGAGTACAAAAGCCTTTGGCAAGTTCGTGATGTAAGAATATGTGGTAGTCGGTTTGAAAATATAGAATTTAAATGCAAAGGAACACCAACAAGAAATGACAATGTCATTCGCGATTATTTTGCAAAAGTCTTTCGGAAAAATGTCTTAAGATGAACGAATTCTGGAATGTAAGATAGTACATAACAGAGAAGTCTATGTAATAAATAAGGTCTGCTCTTCTCCTGTGGTATTGCGATGGTGAAATCAAGGATGTTATAGTGGACTGAGAATGAATTACGGGCTTGTTAGCGAGCATTTGGGCTACACTTGTATTTACCAGACAGGTTCCTGTAAGTGTAACGTTTTTAAAGAAGAACCTTGTTTGAAAATCTTTTAAAACTATCGGTTATCCCGACAGAACTTTTCTTGGTTTCACTCTGTTATCCAGGATAATGTCGAGGTTTTACCCTTAAATGGGCCAAGACCGCCTAAACCTTATATACTCGGCATCTACCATCACATTTCCAAATATATATATAATTTTGAGCAGTTGGAACAGTATCGTTAAATAATCTCACTTCTGACAAGCCTGTTAATATTTAGTTCTCACATACGATTTTGCGTCATTGTGTGAAAAAAAATAATAGGCTGTCAAGCAGACGCCGTTTGTACGTCTAACCATACTAATTTCTTGAAAAATGTATTCCGAAAGAATAGTGAAATTGGTAACTGAGAACGCTACACAATTACTAGGGTTCGCAGTTTGGAATGATTCAATTTATCCGACATATTTTTTTTTTATTACCGTCCCATCTCTTTCTGTGTACGGGTATTTTGTTGGGCGCCAACTGAACTCCGTTCGCATCGAATCTCATTTCCTGAAATTTACATATATCAGCAAGCTGTGATCTTGTCATTTAAATCCATTGGGCAGAATATTTTGAATATGACACTTGGTCCTGGCTCTGCCCTATAAAATATCGAGGATTATTTAAAACGTGAGGAAAAATTAAAGCCGGACAAAAAGAATGATGGCGAGTGGGCAGAGGAATGGGTGAGGAGAGACTTTATGTAACGGATTGAAGCGTTTCTATTCAGAACAATAGGACCCGAAAATTTGTACCATTTCCAAAATTCAATGGAATATAGATATAAGTCCATTAGAGAGATAAATGGCTTCTTCGTATTGTGTCGAAAGGAACAACGAATGTTCAATATTGAAAGCGTAGCGGCAACAAAGAGGTCACGTGTTTATATTTAGTTGATCACGTGGTTTAGTTCACGGCCGAAGGGTTGTATGTTTTAAGATTTCCAGCCGGGAATTGGACTCAATTTATTTGTTATATAACAAGTCACGTTACTGACAGAGTTTTAAAGTAATACTTCTCTCTGGCTGTTAAATTTTACTTTTTATTTCTCGTTTCTCTGAGAGTTTTGGTAGACGGCTATTGAGATGGTTATTCAATTCATTTATTAAAGTGCTTTACAACAGCCAAAAAGGCCAATAACAGCCAAGCACTAAACTATACAAATAATACAATACAAAAACAAACAAAGTTAAATAAAATGAAAAGTAAAATAATACGACGAGTTTTGAACAGAGCAAGCCTGGAAATAACTGCGAGAACCTGGTAACATTTCACTTGAAGTATCAGGCCTACCATTCCGGAATTCAATCCACGCACCTTCAGAATGTGTCATAACGTCTCCGCAGAGCTAACCCGCTAGGTGTTGTGTGCTGGAAAGTTTCATGTCTACACTTCCTGCTGTAGTAAGCACTGACGTTTTCACTGTGCTCCAAGGAACTTTCATGAACGTGAAAAAATTTTACTCAGGATCATGTTCGTTCGTTGAATCCATCTTCGCCGAGTCGCTCGAGTGCAATTTAGAAAATTCCATTCCTCACGTTTGAGCGCCTCATTCAGTTGTGAAGTAAATGGATTCTGCAAAAGCTTTAATTCAGTGGAGTGATTTTAAAATTCCTAAATTCCTTCAGCGACGCTTTATAAAGTATTCATTTACCGTTTTGTCTTTTTTCTGATTGTCTCGAGCCATAAAATACATTAAACTGTTTTCAATTACTTCTGTTAAAGAAGAAGTAACTTTTAAAATATCTAAGACTAAGCAGACACAGCGTTCTAAAATCAATAACATATTTCGCAGTTCCAGCACGGCTGGTGCGTATAACATGAAAATAAGGCGATACTAAGTCTTACGTCTTTTAAATTCTGTTTCAGCATATAATTGTAAAGTCTGAGAAAAAACTAAATGAAATACTAGTAACTCTCGGAACAGCACAGGCATGGTAAGGTGCTTTGTACGTAGTTAACAAAGAAAACATGTTCTTGTCAGAATTGGTGTAGCAGCCCAAGTTTAGTGCAAAGTGTCATGGAATAAATACCGCTAGAATAATATTACAGTTTGCTTCAGCTGATAAGGCATTAATAATTTTTATTCATCTCTGGTACATATCATAATACTGTTTGTGTGTGTAAGTCCTCAGTCATGTGCTAAACAGTCACTGTAGTGTGATGCAAATTAGTTGGGATATTTTCCGAAATTTCTGGACAGAATTCTTCTACATATAGTAGTCTTGTAGCAACATATTTACCCATATTTCTACATTTAACTTAAATGCAGCTCAAGAATCTCTTATATAAACACTTGCACTCAGAAGAAATTACTCCTGACGTCAGTGTAAAACCTATACTGAATATAATATTTTTATGTTTTAGTTTAGTTGCTATCCTCGAAAACATGTACTTGTAATTGTCATTGTAAAGTAAAAACATACAGAGAAATTAGCAAGGTCAAAGATTTTGCAACGTTGTTAATAATAATATTCCTGGGCAGAGTTTTATGCAGAATCACTTGTTCCAAAATTCCGCTTCCTGCACCATACCCTTCACTATATATATATCACACTCTCATGTTGTTCGACGTTATTTCTTCAACTCACGTGGAGCCCTTACACAATCTAGGAAAAAAGAAAGACAAATGAGACATACCCCCTTCTTGATTTGAGACCTGAATTTGGAGTCTCGCTGCTGTAACACCCAGCGTCATTTTAATGAACACCTGTCAGTGTATGTCACTTACACGGGCGCATTACAAGGAATGGCATAGAAAATTGTGAATGCGAATTGGTATCCCCCTTTTTTCTGTGTGGAACTGATGTCTTGATGTGATTGAGCTAGTGAACTTGATTCGGAGAGGAATGTCTGAACGCTGTTTCATTCAATATTTAACGATGCCATGTCAACTACTGATGCTAATGCTATGTCAAATGAAGGTTGAAAAAAATGGAATGTG
>NW_019060254.1:140863-172933 GCF_000696155.1 Zootermopsis nevadensis
TCCACAGTCTGTTGCTTTTCTTCATTAACTTCCAATGCAAATTTTGGGGGAGCCTTGAAGTCCCGCTGCTGCCTTCCGTCCAATTGACACTAAAATAATGGTAAGTTCACTAATAAACGTTTCCCCATATTCATGTAAAGATGACATCTCCATTGGGTGAATTTCCCTCGTTCTATTAGTGTAAAAATGCTGTCGGTGTCTACCTACGAGTCCACGCGGCATCACGAACCAGAAGATCAGTATGGACATCTGCACCGCCGTTTTGAAAACCTCAGATTTCACATTCTCTGTCTTGCACGCCTTCGCCATTTCTGACAACATATAACAATCCAATTGAATTTTTTGTCATAATTTTGTTAGTGTGTCAGCACTTTATTGCATACAAAATTAGCCCAGTCGTACCAATATTAGGCTTTTGTATCATGTCATGAAGATGTTTCTTCTTAACTGCCCTGCTTCTCGCTTTCTGTTGCACGTAGAACACTTGTTAACGTTAACACACAGCAAATAGCATGCGTTGTAACATGGGATATTCTTAAGATGTATAGAGCTGAACTAATTTATACTCACATGTATTTGTGATTCATTTAACGACGCTGTCGGTTATAAAACTATGTTGCGTTGTGCAGTTCAACTATAAACTGCTTAGTTTAGAATTGTTGTAATAAGACGTTGCGTTTTATTTATTTCAGGTGAGTATATGGTTCTTCACACCTTGTCAACGGTGGGCACCGAGGGTTGCATAGTAGCCAGGTCACGGTAGGAAGTTCTGCCTGATTTTAAAGTAATTCCAGTAAATACTTTTTCTTGTCTCCTTCAATAAACATTTATGACAAATAAGACTCCCGCTAAGAAGATGCACCTTTTTGTAGTGAATATTACTCATTACTTTTCTGCATTTAATGTTGACGTTTCAGCTAATAGAGTGTAGCCCACGAGTAATGTTTGTAGCACGAAGGATGTCTTAACTAAGATCCTTGGTACATGAATTTCAGTTTCGGCGTCTATAGTATTTTATTTCTCATACATACGGCATCTTGCATCTGCTAGTCCATCCATGCGATTGGCTATAACATGTTCATATATTATTGCTCATAGTAGGTTGCAATGCAGACATGGTCTTACGAGAGTGAAATAGCCTGCCCTACATAAAACTGATGGCCGAAAATGCTACTGGAATAAAATTGTTTAGTGGAAAGACGAAGTTTACGTAATTTTCTCATATTATATTCCGAACAGTGGCGGTTTAGTTTTACTAAAATAATTATACTTTGGCATTTGAAGATAAAATCCAGTGACTGGTGCTTTTGTCAGAACGATTCGAAACATTGATATGCCTATGTATGGAGCAACCGTATTAATATTTAATATGGTCACTTCCTCCATTGTCCATTCCAGTTCATTGTTCTTAACAATTCTTTCATATATGTAAGTAATTAATTGAACGTCTGCACGGTACAGGATCCTCTTTCAGGATTAGAGGGCCGCTAAGTGGGTCGGATATTTCTGGCCTTGTATGGAACCCGAAGTTCCATTAATTTATCCTGAATTACTCCACTATACATGGTATCATATTGTATGACAAATAATTGAATTGTAATGGGTGTGGAAGGAAACGGTGGTGGCCTTATTTACCGTACTATCCCTGCATTTGACTGGATGGACAGATTAAAATCATGAAAATCCTCAGACGGAATAACCGGTCTCTGGTCCGAGGTTTAAAACCGAGGCCTCCCAGATACGAAGCAGAAGTGCTAACCACTCTGCTACTACGTTCGACCAATCTTCCACCAGTAAAAACACATGTAAGTTTGCATTTGTTATTCTGAAGATAACGTAGTTTCTGACTTCTTGGTATGGATTTGGTGCGCTAGTTCTTGTAACTCGCTGACTGTACTTGCGACTTGTTGGCGCAGGTAAAATATGACTATTAAGCCTCGCACACATTCACACGATGAGCACTTTGTGTAAGTTACTGTTATGTTTCAAGTTTTACCGAAGCTTTCAGGTTACGGGTTGTGTGAAATAGCATCTAACATCTTACCTGGCACTATCCAGCTGTATCCAGAAAAGCTTTGAGGCTAAATACTGGGCTTGTTATGGTTTCGTAGATTAATATAATTTTCATTTAAAGGGTCTTGTTTAACTTAGTGCAGAGTCAAGACATCTTCACTCATATGATCGAAGTCATTATTTATTTGTCATAAACTTTCTTAATTACTTTTTTTTTTTACTTTTTACTTCTGTATAATTCGTTACAGACATATAAGAAGGCTTTTCTTTAGTTATTAAGGCACTTTGTTTTTTGTGGAAAACACATGAGAGTATTTTATTTCTCATTTACTAATAATCATTTATTGTGTATAAACTTCATGTACATGAGAAAACTTTTCCCTTGAGGGGGTACTAAATAATATTTAATATTAACTTGTTTTATTAGTTATTTTGTGGAATTGTCTGAAAATGAAGTATTATCAGACCCTTGTCACTAAATATACCCATTTAACCTTAAATTAATACGAATAGACTCATTTGTCTACACAAAACTTTCCCAAATTGTAATAAATTGTGTTTTAAAAGCGAATTTGCTTCCGCGTCGTAATTTTGTATTTGGCAGTTACTCGTATCAGAAGCATGCAGCATAAAAGGAGGTCGCAAAGTAGAAGTTATGAAGTCAGAACTGGCGTAAAACCCATTCTGTAAAGTATTTTGCATCCCGCATTTATTACGCTGTGTTCATACACAGTCCACCACATGTGACATAAGAAATTTGTAAACAGCAGTCTTTCGTAATCCAGGACATGAATCGCATGATATCCAATGCTGCAATGAGAACAGAATTGCTGTATCTGTATTAATTTGGCGTTTGGTTACGTAGTCAGTTTCATTTTTTATCAACTTCTCATCAGTTGCTTTCAACGCAATAAATAGAAGGAGAAAACAAAATAATTAATTATGGTTATTTCAGATGTCATATTCACACACACTGTAAATTCATGTGCCACAAAATTAAAATATGTTCAGGATGAATTTGTGTTGTAGGAAGCTTTTATTTCACTGTTAATCGCTGTCGAAACTAAATGATGGAAATTAATAATGAAATACAAAACGAATCCTTAGTAATTGAATTCTTAACGTAGCATCCAGTAGCCGAACCAAACTGTGCGTTTCGCCTACGTCATTATTTCCTTACAGAGCATTAAAAATTTATCTTTGTATTGTAGATTTACAGTGTTTTATTTGAGTTGGAAATTTAACTCTTTTAAATATTTAGATGAACTTTACGTTTGAAAGGATTTACAATTTTGTCAGCTTCCACGCGGTTTCGTTAAAGTACAAGTTTTCTAAATCTTTTCGATGTCACGTTAGTATTAGGGTATTTACGATAACTTAGAGACAGTGATTTATCCTTTAAGAATTTTTCTGTAATTGTTTATCACCGGCGTATCTAAAATTACCGAATTACGGGGAATTTTATACGGTGATAAGTAAATATTACAATTCAAGGCCCTTGTGATCTGAGATAAACACATAATATCCTTACCGATAATTAAACGTCAATACTCGACCGATATATCATTTTGTTTAGGACACTCATTCTCTAATATGTTGTGCATTATTATTTACATAATTGGGTGTCGTAATTAAGATACGTTCAGGTAACACACAGTAACATATTGCTTCTTAGTCCGTTATAGAACTGAGTGGCTTAATTTCAGAATGTGCGTTTCACCACTAGTAATATTGGCATTACTGCTGTTTGGTTGGCTGGAAGACGGATGGCAGGTTTGATTAGATAACAACACAGTGCATGTATGAATTATGGCAAACGGTTATATGGGCATTTCATTAGTCAGCTGTCTACCTAGCGATGGACAAATGAAATATTAAAAGTAACAATAAAAAGCTACAAATGTGTCATTCTGATACAGTTATAGTTCCCTATATGAAATTAATTTGCTGTTTGTGTAAGTGGTAATACATAACACATGACTTTAATTGGTTCTAAACTTTATACGCGAGCTCAAAAATGATATAATCTGTAGGATTTGTTAAGGATATACCAGTATATGAATCATACAGTGTTGATATAGGTCCATACTCGTTTGCACGAACATTGTCTGCGTTTCATTTGGGGCGTGGCAAAGGCAGGCGGGACTGTGTGATAAGGATTTTGATATTTTGATTGAAGACTTGACTCGCGGTTTACGGAAAGATTTTCATCTTGAACGCTTTTCTTTTGTTAGGTAACGGTACTCTGTTTCATCCTCATGCAGTGATTATAATGAGCATACGCTGCTTGTGACGCAGACACTGAAATAAGAGAAAGCTATTTACGAAAGATTGTATGTAATTATAATCCCTTATAATGAAGCTGATTATTGTTTATGGTATACAGAGCTTATGTAGTTGAACAAGGTCCATTAAAATAATTCATCAAGACTTCGATTCATGTTTTTATTTGTGTTGTTCAGTTTATACACTAGATTGACGACACAGTTTCATTTGTATAGAATATCTAGCATCAAATAAAATCGGAATATTTACGGTTAATTAAGGAACTGATTCAGAGATTCCCGTTAAATGTTCATAAATGTTTCCCCGTTGGAGATTTCAGTATGAACACTTCAGTAAATTTTCAGTAACGTAAATTAATATTAGGCGATTTGCAAACAGGATTATTAATATGCCATTCGCATATTAACTTTTATTTTTTTCTGTGTAATTCGCAGATGTAGGTTCGATATTTAATGTGTTCATTATAGAATAAAATTAATGGACCGTGTTTAAAATAGCCCGGTATTTGATCCAGTCCGTGCCCTTTCGTCTCATTTTAAGATCGGCCTACACATTTTTCATCCTATCTGCGCTTATGTTACCCAGGTGATCTCCTTACTTCAGGTCTCCCGTGTAATATGGTGTGTGCATTAAGGCGCGCACGTGTGAGAAAGTGATTTAGTTTAATTTGGCCCTGCAGGAGGCTACTGTGACCACTGTAATTGACCTTCTCGTCCAGTAGAAGGCGGTAAATGTCCTGATTAGCTAGCGACTATTCGCGCTTTAGGACTCTGTTTCGTGGAATTAGTTCATCAGTTATTTTCGTACACCATTCATGCATAATACATGCCCTGCCCATCTTATAGGCCCATGTCCATTCGGTTTAAGTAGTTAATACTGATAATAAACACGTAAAACGAGTCAAGCCTTAACTTTACGTTAATTTTAACATAACTTTAATGTTAATGACATTTCCTGCATGACAGTTGTAGCGGTATTATTTATGAAAACGAGGTGTATTTTGATTTTGAAACTGCGTTAAAGTAGGAGAAGCTTTAAGAGACACGCCCCATTCTATACCCCATAAACGGAAAGAAATGTAAGTTAGCTTCAGTGACGTTACAAAAGACCAAATTAAGGAGGCTATGTGGTTCTCCTCTCGTGAATGACCGCCATGCTCCCACGTGACATCCTGACGTGACGTTTAGAATCTCCGTCTCCTGGAGCTATCTGACCGCACCTGGTTTTAATTAAAATGAGGTTTTGTCCACTTTCTGATTTAAAGCTACAAAGGCAATTAGCTTTAATTAATACGGCGTGGTTCTGTCGTCATGACAACGTTCTGTATTCTTAGAAACGACAGGTACTGTCGCAAACAGAATATCCGTTTAGTGCAGGAGAACAGACTTGGCTTGCAACATGAATATTACGTGGGCATACATCTGCTGGAAAATATCAGACTCGATCCCAAATGGACATTCCTAACACAAAGATTATAGTTTCTCTTAGACATATGCAATTATTGATAGATTGCATGTTGTCTGTCACAAGTTTTGATGTTTAAAGTTACGACCCAATAGAAAACAACAACAACAGTAATAATAGTTTCATCCATAAATGTCTGGGAATGAATCAAAACGTAGTGACTTAAGCGTTGAGTAAATAATACTTGAGTAAAAGACAAAAATTGTCCTTGAAAATAATATTCGTGACCCTGTTTCTTCTTTGCAATCCAGATGTGCTAGGCTGTGTAAATGATGGTAGAACAAAATCAGATAATGAGACAGTGTTAACTAGGAAGAATATCCGGCAGTGTGACCCGGTTCCGTCAAAATTATAACCGGATGGTATAATTTGTTTCTTCCACGCCATATATATCTGAACCAACGCTTTAATTAAGACACCTACCAGGCGAGGATTCGAGAGTCCTCGGATGCCCCCCCTCACCTTCTGAGGAGAAAATTTAAGGTCTTACTAATAAGAACTTTTCCTTTCTTCCCTTAAGTTCTCTATGGATTTGGTAACAACTGTTCCAACAGCTACGTCCACTTAAACACAGTAATAACCTCCGTGAAGGATTCTGTAGTAGCTATTAAGAAAAGAAACTGACATAAGACTCAAAAGAACTTAGTGTCCGCCTGGTATATTTTATGGCGCTACACTTTCTGTGCGAGTTATGTCTTTAGGTTAAAGTTATTTTTACTTTAAACTTTTTTTTCGTTACAAAACCTTTAAAAATGGCAGTTCTAAACTGTGACACTATTCTAGCTCTCTGTGACTTTTCACATACAGCAGTTATAAAACATATGAAAGTATTTCATACATATTTTATAGGTATGCTTACTAATCGCCATGTTAAATTTTCTTGATCGTCTAAAATACGTCTTGCTAAACACAAAAACGTGTTGTGTGTATTTTAAGCTGAATTCCTGTCCGTAAGCAAATCTGTGTATAAATGTGGGAAATTGTAGAAATTAATATTGAGAGAACATTACCACCTCTAGGTTTATAGAGTTATATTATAGACTCTCTAATTGCATCGGCTACTCGTGTTTTAGTGCCAGATACAAGCAGCGTAGAGATTGAAATTATCATGTCCCTTAACAAAGAGTATTGTGGCCCTGTGTATGTAACAGATACGGTATTCTTCAAACTGATTCGGATGATGAGGTTAGCCTCAGGAAGGGTGAGTGAGATAACAGGCCGCCATTTTTATCTCTGTGGCAAAATTCGTCATTGAGAGGCGTGTAAGCAAACGGCATATTATGAGCAAATTCGATATATAGAACTTCAATGTAGTTTTACAATGTTAATCCCTATACCTTCTGTACTGAATTTCTCTGTTTCTTGTGAGTCCTCCTTCCGAATCTGAGCTCTATATCTGCTTGAGACACCCGTCTGACATAAAGCTATCTTTAAAACCAATGGGTTTTTTTTTTTTTGCAGAATTACTCAAGAATACTCCTTCAGGAGCCACAAAAATTCAAAAACTTTGGGAAAGGCGATTAAGAGCAATGTTACTAGTCTTCTGTTTATGAATGTCTGGTGTCACTTTGTTTACCCACGTCCAAAGGTGGTAATAAACAATTACAGCTGCTTTATTATAACTTTTGGTAAAATAGTCATGAAATACTTTAACATTCCTTCGTTTTTATGTAATTTTCTGTGCTTTTTAATTAATTTCGCCCGAACTGTTAATTTCAATGAATTTAAGTGGCTTCTGACCATAAAAATTGGATTCACAAATTTTTGTATGTTGTGTAATTAGTTAAAATTATATGGAAGGAAGTGATCGTGGTATAATTTAAAGCACTGTCCCGGTGTTTGCATGTGACTGACGAAAACCAGGAAAACGTACCGTCAGAATAGTCGATTTTCAGGTTCATATTCGAAAGCGTGATCCTCCGAATACAAATAGAAAGCAGATGTGTTAATCATTGTCCCGTGACTTTCGGTGCTGATCTCATTATTTATATTCATGCATATTTTCAACAATCCTTTGGAACCTTAGACGGGCATGAGCTGCGTGTTTTTAAATCACATATCATTGTCGAACTTACACTCATTCTAGAATAGAACTTTCTTCAGCGTTCTAGTGCACATAATTTTATATCCATGAATAAATTTATAATAGAAATATTTTTTTATGAATAAGCTATTAATGTTATAAGATATTGTAATTGCGTCATATTGTGATTCGTATATTAAAATATATATTAAAAGTTACAGTCACTCACAATTATAATAATAAAATAATATTAAAAGATTTAAAACATCATTTAAATACACTACTAGTTTCGGCTACATTCAGCCATCGACGGGTGTATGCTGTATAAACCTATCACCATTTTACTGATTTATAACGTTATTCATATTTCACTGTCTTCTCCGTTCACTTACTACGAATGTGCTATTGCTTCTTGGGTGAGTTTACATTTTATTTTTTATTATTTTTACTATTTATTTATTTTTACCAATTATTTTTACCAATTATTTTGTTTTCTATATTCTATATCTTCTATTTTCAATTGCCATTAATGGAATTAAAACTTTACTTCACAGTCACAAAAATGATGCCAACACAAAGTACAAAATGTAAACCCAGTAATGACTAATGATAGTGCAACAAAACAAGAAACGGTAAAGAACAAGAACACCATCAAGAATGAAGACAGTGAAATATGAATAACGTTATAAATCAGTAAAATGGTGATAGGTTTATACAGCATACACCCGTCGATGGCTGAATGTAGCCGAAACTAGTAGTGTATTTAAATGATGTTTTAAATCTTTTAATATTATTTTATTATTATAATTGTGAGTGACTGTAACTTTTAATATATATTTTATTAATGTTATGTTCCTGAGTAAGATTTAAACACGATTCTGCGTGCCTGAATGAATGAATGAATGATCGCGACACGTTTCTGCAACATGAATGAGGAGGTCGTAACAAAAGTTATAGCTGCTCGTGTATAACATATAATGCAAATCTGTGTATATGAACACGTCGTGACACAGTTACTTGTTCGTTATTATGTGGTGGACAAACTTATTTGTGCAAGAAAATTATAATATTATGAGCATGATCATAATACGATTCAATTTTCTTGGCAAAAGTGAAGACACAGTTCGATTTTCATAAATAAGTTGATAATGTCATAGTACTAAGGTTGCGAAGGAATTGAGTTTGAATGATCAAAGTTGCGACAAAATACGACACGCTTGTGAAAAATGCAATCACATTCAGATTTGCTTACGTAAGATTAAGTAAAATTTCACCATTTCGATGATTATGAGAAGAGTTGTAACATGAGTTTACATTCATTAGGGAAAACCTGGTATGCTTAAAGTCGTATCACACTTCTAGGGATCTGGTGACGGGCTCTTGAAACACGATAATGAACCTTCGGGCCCAAAAAAGGTAGAGAAAATGAAATATTATCAGCTTCTCAAGTACTCTGCTTCGTTGATTTTGTTATCCCTGGCAGAGAAACGGATTTAAATATTTGGTGTCTGTTTCAGCGACATTTGATATAAATAAATACCCCACACACTGTTTTTTTTTTTTGGAGGGGGGGCATCAGACCGGGCCTTTGAATTTTTGAAACAAAGAAAAATTCTCTGTGTGTGTTAGAGTGGGACGAAGTATCTGAGGTTCATTATAAGTAGAGCAGGGCTAGCATGAACACACTAAGTCGCAGATGCTAAAGGCTACGGCATGTTCGTGTTTATATTTTCCTCCTATGTCATTCGTCTGATTTCATTCTCCGCGCTGAGGCAGGAATTCGCTGCTTGTGTTTTGTATTTGGTTTGAAGCATTACAGAAGGGATGCTAATTACAAAACAAGGACTACCCTCCGGGGCTTAGTGAAATGAAGAGCAGGGAGGTGGGTTGAACATGTTATATACATTCTACGTGTGTGCGTGGCGAACCCCGAAACTTCGAATCATGGGTAAATTTAGTCTCTACGGAATCTGTCTTTTTTTTTCTCGTTATAGAAACATTGCATGCAAAAATGTTTCGTGGCCGTTCGTCTATGGATGTCAAATGCTACAGAGAAAAATGGGTTACAACTATCGTAGTGTATTCCTGAAGGAAAATTCTTTGTCGCGGAAGACAATTCTATTGATTCGCGTTTAGTTAAAGTTGTCAGTACCAAATTTTATCATAATCTGTTGAGTGGTTTAAAGATTAAGTATGTTAACGAACTTCTTTCACTGTTTCATAACTTGCACAACTGTTATGAATTTCGTGGAAATATTGCATATATATATCGATTGCAATATTATTTATATTTCAATTAGATTTAAACAGTTCAGCATCAAATCGAGTATCGACTTTGGTGTTATGTGGGTTGCATCTTCTTGTTGTATTGTAATGGAACTGTGAATACCAGTTGGTTCAACTAATTGTTTCTATGCGTTTATTTGCTCAGTCTTTGAGCTGAGATTGTGTTGAGTTATAGTGAGGTGAGATGATAGGAGATAATTTGATATGCGTTAATTTCAAGTGAGAAGAGATCTATCGAATCGTGTTAGAATGTGTTTGAAAATATCTACAATGCAGGATTATTTAGCCTGCTAATGTAAATGAAGAACAGGTCACGTGTAGCAGGTTATAAAACACAAATAAGACAAAATTCTTTAAAATAAAATATAATTTTACGCAAGAATGAAAACAGCACATCATACATTCTTCCACGTAAAATATTTTACATTTTAAAAATGTATATTTTATTCTTCAACACACACAACCACAAGACGCAACAAATGTTGAGGTACTGAGACTTTATTCATTGTAGGCTGAGACGGAATGGGGACACGCTCTTCGGAATATGGTAGCGAGACAGCGATGTTCCACTAACGACATCACGCAACATTGACTCTCACATTGCAATGCATTCAGCTGACGCTACTAACGTGACGGTGACAGACTCAAGACAGACAATTCTGCAGCGAGTAACGACATGGAGTCTATAGAGCCAGGATAAGAATCTGACCCGGATACAGTGCTAATTGAGGTGATACGCACCAAGCTTGAATCATCCGTTTCTGCGTGACACATTTGTTATTGTTTTCCTCAGTAATTTTATACAAAATACAGGATAGTATCAAGCATTCAGATTTCACATGACGTAATAATCTGTTCATATTCTGCAACACATAATAGCTGCAGGTGATACACAACCAGCAAACCCATATGAGCTCATTTCAAGCGGTATCGTGCTACTCTTAATTCTAAAATCTGCGGTAACAGTTTCCTCTTAATGTTGTTCAGATTTAAAGGGCATAATTAATATAGTACTATTCCCACATTCGCGCACATCTGCACTTGGCAGTTCAAACCGCGTCGTAAAGTATTAGCATTTCTTCGGAAGACTTTCTTCGATTCAACCCTATAAATTACCAGGGAGTTCCTTGCCTGACTGAAGATATCGTGCTTTTACCTTCGATACAGTATCACGAAGTATACCACACCCATTTCCTCCCCAAATCTTCCGTATTCATTCTTCACAGTTATCGACCATTTTCTTTTGACATTACATAATGTGCAGCTGACGTGGGCCTAATTAGGGCAAAATTAGAAAAGTGACCTGTCAAAGCTGTAGTCACACGATTATTTAAGTAGGCCTTGCTTAATACGGGTTCGAATCTCCGTCGGAGTCTCGGCTATCGGAACTAAGAAATTTTATTTGCCTCCGTCCTTTCAGTTAATAGAATGTATCATATTGTGAAATTATCCAAATCACTTCCACGTCCTTCCCAGATCATCCTGAATATCCATTCTCAAAGATCATTCGACTTTGCATTACATCTTATAGTTGATACAACGTTAAAGTTTTTTATAAATGAAAAGTAGGAACATTGATTGTAATGCCTACTCAGCCGATTTAACTGTGGGACAATAAACGTATAAAGTGTTCCTTGTATTCTAAAATTACTAGGTTCGAGTCTGGATTGAGTAACAGGCCAGCTTGACGAATCGTTTCGAGGATATCTCAGTTCAACCAGATGAATGGTGGTACAGTGTCATAGAATAGCTCATGGCCATTTTTCCTTCTACACTCGCCATTCGCAATCCCCTGTCAAGTCTAACTCAGGGCTACTGACTTGTATTTTATGGGAAATGTTTTCGAGTTACTGTCAGAAGTCCATCTATCCTTATTAACGCATTTGACTTTCACGAAGTAGCTAATCTTTAATTCCTCCTCTAAAATTTCACCACTGATTACCATTCTCACATATATGCCAACTGACGCCAGCATTTGGAGTATCTTTATTTCATATAAAATAAAATTATCAGTGTATTATAACCCAATAAGTATGTGACAGAGCTGTCTTTTGGGTTCTTTTGTATTTTTTTTTAAGTGCGCTCTCGATTGTGTCGTATATTTATCAATATCGTCGCTTATTTTGGTGTCTCGTAACCATTCTCTGATTATTCCACAGCACACAGCACTATCGTAGATCGCTTTTAATGTGGGTAACCTTGTTTAGGGACGACAGGCACACCTGATCACTTCCTAGGAAAATAATGAACATCGTATTTTGTTACCGGTATTCAGGATATACGTTTCCATTTTGTAAAACTCACTGACGCGTGCGGGACTTGGAGATGGATTATGAAGATGAAAACTTTAGGCACTGACGGAATTAAGTTCTCATATTTAATGTAAGCATTTTGTTCAAAAGAACTTGAAGGGAAAATACCATTTGTGACATGTAGACAGGTGTTGATGTGAGGATGATATTAAAAGCTGTCTTAAAAAATTAGGATGAGTGTTTTCGCTAGACTTATGTGCCTCAGGATGTAATGTAGTGGCAGGCTGTTGTGAAAACAGCAACGAACTTTTAAGTTAGAACGCTGGCCTTGTAATCCTGGGGTCTCGGGTTCGATTCCCTGCGGTGCCCGAATTTATAACTTGTGTTGGGCAAGGCCGTGGTCTAGGCAACACGGAGTTTTCCTCCGGGGCTTCCCTCGGTTTCTCCGTGGCATCCCAACAATTACTCCATTCACACACAGAAGAAGGCAATGGCAAACCACTTCTGGATCATCTGCCAAGAACGTATATGAACAGGTCCCAGTCCGAGAAAAGGATGGAAGGATACTGTTCATATAGACCTCTCGTCAGACAGAACACTAAATAATAATTATAATAATATTAATAAAAGGCGGCGAATGTTTTGGTTAAATTAGTATCTGGGCCTCATGACATTCAGTAATAAATAATAATAAGAAGAAATAAGGTTCAGGCATTTATGTTGGAAATGTTGCCAAATAGGCTATTGTAATAAGGCACAAATTATTATTGTCAATGTTTTGGTAGTGACGAAACTAGGTGACATAGATCGTTTTTGCAAGAGAGTTGCAGCTATGGATGGGTTTCATAACTCGCCTAATTACTTGGGAGATATCCAAATATTTGTTTGAAAAAGTGTATCATGCAGCATGTTTTTAGGTCTTTAGGCTGGATGCAACGAGAAAACCTTGAGGATCTCAGTCAGGATAGCCGATATTTGGTTCGGGTGGGTGCCTTTAGAACGGGAATTTTAGCTTCGTAACAGCGTTGCGATGCTCGATGTTTTGGTTTGTCGCCTGACAGAACGAACCAGTATGGACGGCATAGCACTGTTTTGCATGTAAGATGGTGTGTATGCGTGATGGTGCGTGTGTACGTAGGAATGGTGAGGAATACCGTACGTCTGCATGTTGTTGGTTTCGTGTAAAGAGTATGGAAATTCCTGATAAGAAAACGGGAAGTTACGTTCTGAATCAACCTTATAAGAGTGAGATTGTGGATTCTGTGCTGTGTTACTTGATAAAAGTCTCCTAATTACCATGTAGTATATATTTCGAACTCCACGCAACACTAAATGTTTACAGATTAACGTGGTTAAATATAATTTCGGAAAGTAATGGGTTCCCTCGTTCTACGACTCCTCATACACATTATTTGTTGGAAGTATCTATCGATTGCAGGCTACTTTCATAATGGAAAACCTGATAGGTTACCTATAACGTGCGTGTTCTTCTCCGTGAGCGTATCCAGCAGTTTTATTGTACTTATTTTAATGACATTTCAAGTCACTCCACGTGCATTTTATACACGTGTTTTTGTTGTGCAGTATTTGATTCCTGGGCACAGCAGATATACAGAATTTCGGGGAGTGGCTTTAGTTTCCTTGTTTATTTAGATCGAAAGGGAGATACTGCCTTCAAGTCGTCTTAATTATTTTTATGTAGACAATTTACAACCCTGTTAAAACAGTCCATTGGTGAAACTGCATTATGATAACAAAAGTTAAATTTCAAAAACCTTCTCTTCGAAAATATTAGCTTAGCCAAAGTGAAAATTTTGTGATATAAAGAACTACAATTCCATTAACTTTTAAAGATCTTATATGCCTTATCTTTCACGAGTCTGATTGTAGACGGTGGGGAAAGATTCAGTCTCACCCTATTGTGTGACGCAGTAGAACATTATAATAATAGGCGTGGGTTGTATAAACGAACGCCAATCGTGTTTCTTCAATAAGTAGTGAGATATATTCGAATTCCAAGTGGGTTCAGGCATGACGTCTCTTCTGGCACACGAAAATGAAACGCATTTGCACACCTGAATGTGAAGTCATGACTTGAATAATATGAAAGTAAAACTAAATTTGCTGTAAATCATTTCAGGGAAAATCAAACCTGTAGGCAGGTTCTTCTCAGAAACATTATCACGGCGTATCTCCGTTTCGGTTCCTTACCAACCGACTTTGAGACTCTTATTCGTCTAAGCCGCTTTGCTCTTCTTGTGAAGGAAAGCTAAAGTAAGAGCCAGCGAAGGATTGTGAGTGGCACAGGAGAACAAATCAGTGCCGTCTGTATACCTTGCAGAAACTTCGTATCTTTGAGCTGGTAGTTACTTCCAAAGTTTAGGTCACCTTTATAGGCTTACGTTCTTCTTACCTTTTCTAAAATGCAGTGTAAACTGTAACGAATGATGAGGAGGTCGTGTTCGCCTCCTTACGTTTTTACCATCCACATTACGTCGTATAATTTTTTTTTGTCGAAGGTTCACACCAAATTGTCAGGCACATTTAATTTTGTTCATGACACTATACTTTTTGATTTTGGTGGAAATAGTTTTGCTCGTTCGGGTTTCAAATAAAATATTTTCTGCAACAGAGAATCTCTATTGACATTGTATAATACTCCTTGGATGGGGGATCAGCCTATCACTGGGTCTATGGGGGCACAGCATAGAAACTCCCTAGCATCCATGCATACAGCCGTATTCCAGTCTGCGGTCCAAGACCAACGTTCCTTAGACAACATGGCCATTGTGCTGGTCTCGCAGTATATTTGAATTCCTAATTTACAAAGTTTTATCAGTTATTTAAGCGAAATATTCTTCTTTGATAGAGAAACTGATGATTCAGTTTGGGTACTTTAAAACTTGACGCGGAAAAATTAATGTATGCCAGTATATTTTATATCGAATTCGACCAAAATCCCGAGACAGACCCAACGTAATTTATGCAGACAGCTTGGCGTGCAGGGGAAATGGGCACCAAGACCTTTTGCAACAGCGCCCAAAAACGAACATAATTAAACTGTTGGAGAAAATAAATGAAAGAAAGGAAGTAGGGTATAACGTTTTTCGTAAATAACTCCATGGAGAATAGTACATGAAGAGCTATTCGCCAGTTCCCGGCCAAGGGGGGAACTCGGTAGTTCATTATCATATTCACATGAGCCCACAACGTCCGAGGTTTTGTGTGTCACTTTGTGACTCCTATAGTAGGGAGTCGTTAGCCGCCTCGGGCCGAAGGTTTTGAGATTCTATTCGATTCTGTACTAACGACATTTTGGCAAAGTTACGATGGCTTTGACGAAGACTAAGCAGTATTTATTGTAGAAAAGCGTGGTTAAATAACACGGAGTTTCGTCGCCTGTAAGAAGAGAGTGTAATCCAGTTCGCGCATTCGTAACCACTTCCTCCCAAGTCTATTTCAGTAATATATAACGGTCCGTAGTCTAATTTAATTAAAGTTCAAAACCAAATAAGTAATCACGTTCGAAACGTAAACATTGAATATGTAAAATTACTCTCGAACACTACATTAAAAATAATGTTATACAGTTCCCTTCAAGTAAACGACAAATTGGGCACATGGATATTCACAACTATTAGTACATAACTGACAACGTAATGTTGAAGGGTTGGTTGATTTCGAATATATTTCAAGAAACAGTAAGAATAATATAAATATTGTTTTATGAAATTGTCTTTCGCTTATTCAGAAAAAAAATATACCATTCGAGTTTTTATTTCCTGATTGCATTTATTATGTAGCTCTCGGCCGTCATGCAAATACCCCACAGGGGGAGTGTGGTGAATGAGATTCTGTTTCAGTGGAAGAAATCTTCGTTTTATTGCCTGGGTCAATGGTCTCTGGCGTCAGTCGTGTGGTATAGCATCTATGAGGCCTTAGTGAAACCTGCGGACACTAGAGAACGACCACTGTACCTAAAATTTCTATCAATACGTGATCTAACATTACCAGCCTTCGGATCTTTATTACTTTTTACGCCATATAAAAAGAAGCATGTAAGAAGTACATATTCTTCCTTCTTCCCTAAAATATATGACTGCTATTGAACATTGCAAACCAGCAAGAAGGAAAGCTTCAGTGAGACCGTAGCGAACATATTGAATTGAACCCTCCAAATGTGCGACATCTCGGCAGAATTATTGTGTCCGAAGAAGTTTTCTTTGTAAAGAAGAAAGAGCCTTAGCTATGGAGCAGGGAGTAGATGATTATACTCGTATATGTATTAAAACTCATAAAGCTGCTGAAAGTGCGTAATTTGAACAATAACCTAGACTGTAAACTCAAGATTTAAATATCGGTAAACTGACCAGTTTCTTAGTAATGGAAATTTGTCGTTCACTTGTATACGCTGTCAGCAGCACAGACTGCATGAAGACGAATAAATTTGTGAGTAATAAAGGCCTGATTTAAAATGTGATATCGGAATTTTACTGGTAGAACTGAGAAAACATAAGCAGGTCTTTATGCCGGGATTTGAACCAGAAGCCTCCAGAACACTAAGAACTCTGCCATCTCGTTCGTTATCATTGTCATCATCATTATTTTCATACACCTTAATTTACTTGAGTTTTTACGAGACTTAACTTTGTTGGTATAACAGTGCAGAAAAAGACATGTCATTATTACTTTTAGAAATTATTTAATGTTTTACACATGTTATGTGAATATACACTTTGACGCATCATTGTGGCAATGATATAATGTGAAAGACTTTGTCTCTAAAATCCAGTAAACTCTATAATTACCGTGGGTCATACGTAGTACATAGATTATTACACTGAATTGCTCATGCATTCGGACTTGAGTATGAATAAATAATACTGATTACCATTGAGTTCGTAACCCTTTCGCAATGGACAGTGACATTTCCGAATAATATGAATTATAGTAGGTGTGACGCTAAATGATTTATGATAAAATAATTCAACAGCGTTATTCGTATGATAATTAGCTATTTACTTCGTGTGGAGTTATTAATTTATATAGTTAATGTCTGACCAATTCAGGGGGAAAATCAGCTTATATTCTGTAACAGGCATAAATATGTAGCTGGTTTATTCCCTATTTCGTGTTCAGCATACTCTTGATACCCATAAGCGTCCGGTATTTTGTGCCTAAAAGACTGAACATTGGTTTGTGCATGGTATCGCTTTTTAGTGCTTATTTTCTTCCTTTTTTCCTAGTTTCACTCATACACCTTTCAAAATAATAAAATCAAAAGGTCCTTCAACTTGTACTGAGGATTTCAAATAAACCTTTGATGTTATTACAGTACTGCAGTTCTGCTATTAACCACGCTAAGTTCCCTTTGTAAACACAATACACGGAGGAGGTCGATAACAAGGTTAATATTCCGTATTATGTGTACATATTTTTGGCACAGCCTGTACTGATTAAGGTAGGACGAGCATTTCTGTCCGCCAATAAAAAACTTTATTCATATATAATGAAAGAGAGAGAGAGAGACATTCGTGTTTCTGTTTATTCAAGAACTTTCATTAACGTTAAGAATAACGAAGAACACTTATTTCTCACTCATACACCATTATATTTCACTGCTTCGAGTTCAAACCTCGAACACTATAAACTACTTTAAAGTAATATCAGACTGTTCTGATCTGAAGTACGGGGATTACGAGTTCGTTCATGCATGTAGGCTTAATTTAAGCGGCAAAGTTAAAATGCGAAGAGCGAACTTGTTGAAATTAGCTACATCAGGAGGGCAACACCGCGGTATTGCGTTCTCCTAATTAAAGCGGTGCCTGGAGGATAGACTATATTGAGGTAGAAGACAGAAGGAACATCCCGCAGGGAGCGTGTGACCAGTGCGACGCTGACTTATCCTCGTGTGATCTCACCGTCAACTGCTCAGCCGGTTTCATTTACTGTGTGGGAGTTGAGGGTCTACATGGCAAGAGCGAGCCGATGTAATAATCGCTTACGATAAAGGGTGGCTAGCCCGAAAGGGGTTAGATTTTGGTAAAGGGTGAGGTGCAATTGAGTCTTAGGTAATTAGCTGTAATATCCGGATAGTATTCCATGGCTGGTATATTCCTCTTCCTACCCCTCACCACCAAACTCTCTCTTGTTTTAAGCTCGCGAAATGAAGCTTGATATAGCAAACGCCAAAGCCATGGTTAAAATGTCCACTAAACATGAAGTGCATATAATAACATTTACATATTTTTATCGTTTCACAGGAATATTTTATTTTATGTCTCCACATTTCGGGTCTTTATCCAGCTCGACACATGCTATGGCTGCGATGTTACAGCTAAGGTATCCTGCGCGTTGTCAGTAATGACGATAAGTGTTGCTACCATTCGGCAGCTTTTAAAGGAGGTAAAGTTACGAGAAGTCTAAAGGAGTTATAGAAAGAGAATAAATGATGAAGATACGAAATAAATTATTCCCCGTTGAATTCCAACGGGCATTTTCCGTTAGATCCAGAAGGCCTATATGTGTTAAGTAATATTGTCCTTATCGTGCTGTAATGAGTCGGGATAGCTCAGTCAGTATAGTGACTAGCTACGGGCTGGACGACCGGGGTTCGATTCCCGATGGGGGCAGAGGATTTTTCCTCTAGGCTCTGCGTCCAGACCGTCTCTGGGGCCCACCCAGCCTCCTCTACAATGGGTACCGGGGTCCTTTCCCGGGGGTAAAGTCGGCCATGGCGTGATGTTGACCACTCACCCCCATCTAGTGCCGAGGTCAAGGAAGAGAGGAGCTATACCTCCACTCCCCCCAAACGCCTACATGGCGTATAGTGGGACAAACTTTACTTACTTATCTTGCTGTAATTGTTCTGGTAGTTGAATTCCCGTGGCATGATGCATATATGAGCTCCGTGTTTGAAAATATGTTTCGTTAATGATTTCCTAAGAGTCCTGCAGTGATACCTCGGATCTTCCTTTCTAAAAAAATTGCGACAATTGTTCTGATTTAGTAGATGAACAAAGAGATTTCAAATAGGCCGTGACCACTTAAGAATTGGGTTTCTTTTGATAGACTATTTAATAAAATATGATAGTTGATTTATTTATAATGTGCACACAAGCGCGTACAAACAGTATTCATTACGCTACAGAGCTGTGTTTATATTTCTAAAAGCAAACCTAAAACCTATGCAGTTTGGACATTACTTAATTCTGAAGGTTTGTGGTGATTGTGCGTCGCTGAAGCAAACTACTTTATGGACATTATCCATCGTTTCAGATTTAATAAAACACGACGTTTCGGAGATAGGGACTGACTCTATCGATTTGGCCCAACAGTAGGTTTTTCCCTTAAGACGGAGATAGATTCCAGTCTCCGAAACGTCGTGTTTTATTAAATCTGGGACTATGGATAATGTCCATACAGCAGTTTGTTTCAGTTTGGACGTAGACGGAGGACTCCACTTCAGACTGAAGACCAGTTGTTCGATTATCCTTTTTATTTTATTTATTACTTGCTATCAGAAAGATGAAGATAATGCACTTTATATCTTAATCTAAAAAGTAAGCCTCATTGGCAGCTGGTAACCCACACACATCTCGGACGATAAATATGATTTGAAAGTTATGGCCCCAGATAAAGCAGTAGAAATTCCGATCTCACGAATGGGCATGGATCTGATGGAAAACCAGATACGCAAATGCATTAAACTCGGGTGTTCTTTCCTGCTTTAGGTAAGGTTATTTAAACATTCCACGTGATGGGGTTGAATAATCATATTTACACCTATGAACCTGCATATTGTCGACGTTATCATGTCCAATCCTTACGATCAGTAAAAATCAGTCACAGCTGCCCTGTCATTACACATTGGACTATTTTATACAATGTTGTTAATTAAACAAAAGAACCCACAAAGAACGTCATACTGATTGGTCACAGTTGTACATTACCACCAGTTTTTAAAGAAATTTCTCAAGACAAAATGTTAGTAAAATATGTTTTCCAAAGGTGTCGATGATTCTGTGTTATGGATAGTCAGACTGCACACATGCCTCTCTGAATAAAATTTTCTTTGAAAATGTATGTGCTCAGAACACCTGAACTGAGTTTGCCATATCCCTTTGATGATCTAGCCGAAACCAAATGTAATGAATGCGGTTAAGTGGCCACTTCTGCTTCGTCTTCAAGCGGTACCCGTTCAAAATCTTTGGCGGAATGCTTTACCCTGTAATTCCTTTGGTCTTACTTTGTTGCTCCAAGAGAATTCCGGTAAGTTATTGTTGAAGTTGATATTCGTGTGGGTATTTAAGGACGTTATATCTTCAGAATAGGTTTCAGAACATCGGTAACACATTACCAAATAATAATTATAATTAGTAAACACTTGGAGTTGGAGGCTTCTTACCTATTATAAGGTACTATCCCAACACCAATTCGGCTGAATTTATTTAAATTGGCCACAGCCTCTTACCTTGTCATTGCTTCCGATACGCCAGAGATTTTAAATCATTCCTTATTGGGCATGGTAATTTACTTTTATATACGCCAAGGTCTACCGAATAATCTCTTATAATTTAATATTTTTCGGCTAAAATATCCATGCATTTCTCCTCTCTTTCATATGCGTGCTGTAGGTCCTAACGCGGTAATCTTCCTGTGAGTTGATCGCGACAAAGGTTGCTGAAGAGTAGGAATTATTAATGTTCTCACTGCGCGGTTTTCTGTAGCCAATTGTTACCTTCTCTGTCTTAAATAAAAACACTCTCTTCAGCATCCTCCGTGTATGTTATTATTTCGTTCATTAATTAATATCTTTTTTCCCATGTTAATTGATAGTAGTTGTATATTATTTTTGACAAATTTCTGTAGGGCAGCTGGCTATGTCTTTCTGCAGTTCTTATAAAATTTGAACATCAGAGGAAGACGAACGACAACCAGAGTAAGCCCGGGTAAGGTTGTGTTGATGATAAGATCACTGCAGAATGTTCATAGCATAGACCCATCGCACGAGCATATATAATGGCTTCATAATGGAAAACTGATGCGAGGTAAACCACTTGCTCAAAGTCTGCACTATCGTAGTTGAAATGGGCCTATAGTATTTGCACACCAAAGGCACGCCTAATAGCTTTGTCAAGAATTCCTTCGTTGGAGCTGCAGTAAACTGTATTACCCTTGTGAAATTTTGGCCAGTGTTTGTCAGTTGTTTATCTATGACCCATATCCCAGAAACGTCTGCATTTAAAGTGTTAATTAAAAAGTAAATCATAACTAGATCAAAGCGTCTTCTGTAGTTGTGGCATATTTCCAGTTCGTTGAAGGGAACTTAAACCCATTCAAAGATGATAATTTAGTATTCAAATTTAGTCACAGTGGATGAAGACACGTTTTTCTTTCTTTGTTTTAATTAATTAAATTGCCCTAGGGCGAGTAAACTGAGAGGCAAATGCACAAGTAACATTGGAGCTACAGCTGTTTCACTTATTTCATTGTTCTCGACATTTCGGCGTACATTGTATATGCAGCATTCAGAGTTATTTTGTAGATACAAAAACTAACGGTAAGAATGTGGCAACTATTGTAATTGTCGAAACGTCGGATACAGCTAAGAAAGTGGCACACCTATACAACAGTATACAACCTTGAAGTAGGCAGTCTTTAATGTTTATCAAAGAGTCTGATACAATTAACCAAACCACTACGTAACAGAAATATTCGACGGTGGACGCCATTTACTACAACGCGATATTATTTTCTTTGAGAAAAATGTCTGTGCGCTCCACTGCGTAATTCAGACGCTCATGTTTTCGAAATAACAATTGCATGAATCTTTCCGTCACTAGGAATTAGACCTGGTAAGTGTGTATAGACCAAAGCTAAAGAATTAATTGTAATATTAATAGACCATAGATACATAAAGATTATAAATTAATATGGAATGTTGATGTATGTCTAAAAAGTCTTAAATACAGAAGGGAGCTTGCGTTTAACAACAGTATCGTGCATATTAATATGTAATACTTGCTGCAGTGTGAATGCAGGAAGCATGTAACAAAGCGAAGTGTTAGTTACGTACATTTGGACCTATAACTGGGACCTAGAATTGCATGCTGTTTCTTTGTATGTAACTATATTATTATTTTTTTGTAGAAAGCAATTCGTTATTACGTCATGCATTTTTATAATTTGCAAGTATTTCGTCGGACTCGCAGTCTGAAAGTTTCTTAATTTTATCTCCACTTGTCTATTTTCAGATCTTTTTTTTTCGGTTCTTTAGGAATATAAAATATTTAGTGGAAACGGCCTGCTCAAATTCAGTGGGCACTCTTTGTTTCGTGCCGCTTCTATATTTCCTTTATCCCATCCGTGCCTTTATATTCTTTAAATGTGTTTCAGAAAGCTAACTAAGCGTAACAGCATAGAACATTTTGCCACAAGCGTCATTACCGAGAACTTGAGATACGAATAACATATACAGAGGCTTAGTCATAAACGGTATCCTATTATTTATTCATATATATGTTGTAGGCTTGTATCTTAAACCAATTGCGTTGAACTTGTAGAGACATAAGTATGATATTTCTAACCGAATTAACGTAAACCAGAAGAGGAACTTAGTACATGGACTGAATTTGTGTATCCCAGTTACTACTGGAATATATCTCAGTGAGTTGCAAATACATACTTATAGTACAAGAGAATTAAATTAGGCTTGTTGTCTTTAGTTTCTAACAACTATAGCTCAAGAGGTCGGCGTCTTACTGTTATAATTCTGTTCCATCACTACCAGGATTCTCCTCCTCCCTTCTTGGCTTTCATCCTTCAACATCTTCCGTCGGATTATCTTATCTCTGTGCTTCTGAAGTGTGGTTGAGGCTCAGAACAAGGATTCACGGAGATGCAGCCCTAGAGGACAGACCGTATGTGCTAGTGGGATTAACAGTCTTCCTCCCAAGAGTACCGCGTTAGGATCACGACGACTTTCAGTGTACAGGCGTTGCATCTTTCAATATCTGGTTAAGAATGAGTTGTGAGCAGCTCGACATAAATTTTTACTTCTCTCATTACAGTTTTTATTCAAAACATTTCATGCTACTAACAATGTACATATATATATATATATATACCACCCTGAGATTGTTTCTTTTTACTTGTTACAATTGTTACTGAGCATATAAGAAACAGATCTCTTACGTGTCACTTATTTATAGTTCATTTAACAACGCTTCTTCAGTAAATCAGACTATGTGTCGTCGAATGATAGGATAATAGTGAATAATGAAATAGAAAGGATGTGGAGGGAAGTGGTCGTGGCCTAATTTAAGATACTGTCCGGCATTTGAGGAACTGAGGAAAACCACGAAATACCTCAGTAAGGATATTCACACCCGGGATATCCCCAATACGAGAGGTAACCACTCGAACACGATGTTCGGTTTTTGAAAAATTAAGCCCAGTGTCTTCATAAAGTGAACTCAAAGATGCCGTGAATGTGAATGTATAAAACGAACGTCTTTGTGATAAAGATGTGTCAGCATATAAGTGGAGTGCGTAGGTTTCCATCGTTTGATTATGTTTGTAGTTCGTAGTTTTTCTTCTTGATGAGGGATTTGTTTCTGTCACAGTATAATTTCATTGTTCTACAGAAATTTGTTTCTTTCAAAGTTCTTGTTCCAGTTCCATGTACAATTGAGATATAATGAACTAAGCGAAAAGCGACTTGGTTTATTTGTGGTTTTAACTAATCTGTCAATTGTTCGTATCAGATATATCGCCGAAGAGTTTAAAATCTTCAGTTAATGACAGTATTATTATAAAAGAATATTAAGGTATCACACAGGCTTCTACAAGAACACGCGTATTTGAGTGCGCTCAACAACCTTTGCCAATTTGCTAGGCCTCTGCTCACGCCGTTTGTGTTTACGGGAGTCAAAACACGCGGCCGCGGCGGACAACGGGTTCGTAACACCGCCCTACAGTGCATTTCTGACACCGCTCATGTGTAGCAATTGGCACAGCGTCTTACAGCAATAGAATAAAGAAATGCCATCAACTTCGGTTCTGTAAGTTAAACACATTTAAAAAATAAAAACGAAAATGGATGAGGCGTTTGATTCTCTGAAGAATGTCGTATAAAACTTGAACCGACCGCCTCCGGGGATTCTCTTCCCTGCCAGTGGCGTTGCACGCAGAGGAAACTATGGCGTGTGTAGAAGCAGCAGAGAGCATCCAGAACTTAAAATATAATCCTCGTATCCTTGGAGATATTTCGTTCATGTCTTGGATGTTGTTTGCCTGAAGAACCACTCACTGCAGTAGAAAAATAAAAGAATCTTTAACCGACAGATGTGTTTGGACCATATAGAATGTAGAGGGGGAAATGCAATAAGTAAAGCTAGAACAGAGGAGTTGAAGGATTCAAAAGATAAAAGTGTATAAGACAGAACATTTATCGATCTTATTTCTTTTAGGAATGGAAGTCTGGCTGAAATAATAGTTAGAATTTGGGAAGATGTGGTGTTCTAATAATGGCTCTAGAGACCGCTGTTTCTTTCTAGTGTCATCATACGACTAGACTTTCAGTGTAGAAACGATATTTCGTATATATATCATTGCGAAATTTTCCTTAAGTAAACACTTATTTAAGGAATTTAATAGCTTGCTCATAACAAATTTAATAAAAACCCATTCAGTTGGTCACACACCAGATGTGCATAGGAATGTTCGTCCAAGTACAGGAATGAGCTTATCAAAATAATGAGTGTCACCTTTTTTTTTTCCAGTTATGTTTCAAGATTGTACCGGTTTCGGCTGGCATTAAATGGAGCTGCACTTATTTCTGTTACTCTTAAACGTTTCATCTACTTGTCAGAATTATCGACTGTTGTTATTCCAAAGTTAATTAAAGCCAACTGATACGTGACTAATTGTGTGTCTGTCTTCCATGACTTTCAAAGCATGGATGTTTACATTACTCATGTCAGTAAGAATTATTAACGATCCGCGATCTTTGAAGTAGTTGGTGTCATAATCGGAGAACGTATTTCTTTCCTTGAGAGCGCAGGTTCTATTTTAATACGCCTATTCTTTAATATATATATATTCCGTTTCTCGCCTTTCTTTCTGCTCTATCTGCCCGCATACCATAGGCCTAACGCATAAATCGATGCATGTCGATTGCTGTTTCGTCGTTGGCAATATGTGCACTTTTATGCGCAAAGCAATCTCCACGTTATTTACACTTATTGGCATGTCACGCCGCACCGCTATACAATGTAAAGATTCTTTATGTCACATCCTTTCGTTTTTAAGTTAGAAAAATCAGGTTATGTTTCTGTCAGCCCGCAAATTTATGTGTCGGTTAAGAGGTTTATAATTAGAGGGGCCAGTTTGTTTCTTCGAGGCTTATTTTATTTTCTTTGAACGTTATTCCACACTTCCTTCCTATCTTTCCGTATTATCTCGATAATATGTAATCAATAATAGTTTCTTAGAAGAGGAATATTTAGCTTTTACTCGATAGACTTGCAAACATTAATTTAAGTTAATTCTTCTTATTCTTAGTGTGTTTGTATCTATAAATATATTAGGGTCAGGAGTATGTCATGGCCCTTTAAATTAGGATGTGAAGTTCTATATAATGCGTCACCCTCCATGAAACTATTGAGGAGTCTCTAGACTTACAGCATTCCCACACTACAACGTAGAGATTCAAATATTGAATGTTCTCTTTCTTCGCAATATCTGTGGTGCCTTGTGATTTTGATTCGACGGTGCACAAGTTTTTTTTGAACTGCTTTTCGAATAGGAAGAGTGGAAAGGTCAGTATTGTAAACACAAACAACTTATGTCATCAGTACAAGTAAATAAGCCTCAGTAAATAATCTCTAGTGCTTTAGGAAGAAATTTATTCATACTATACGTCGGAGTGGTTCCCAATTCGAAAGTGGGACGTTATACAGAGAATTTGTTTACAATTTAATTGCCACCAAAAACAGAGAATTTGGGTTTAAGGCACCCTTGCACTGATCTCTGTCCCGAGTTAGCCTATATAATTGGTGTCCTCATTTCAAGTTGTTTGAAACTTTATAAACGTACTAACATTCACTTGCATAAACATAATATATTTATTGGTAAGTTCAGGGTACTGGAACAAACAGTGCAGCTATAGTTTGATAGTTTCCATTAAGTTGTGTGTTTGCGCTGACATTATCATACCTTTGATCCTAATTTAGTGGTTTCACCTCTGTTCTGGCACTTGTCTGGTATCGGGGTAAAGATGTTAGTGTTCGGAAGTGCGTTGCTGTTACCGCTGAAAACATTGTTATTAGTACTGTTTTGTGACTTTAAATATACGCTATATATTAATATATAGCCTATATTTATACACATGAGTCAAATAATTTCGATTTATTTTTAGTGTCATAATGTCAGTATGTTTTTTTTAAAAATTTCCTGTATATTGTTTTGACAAGTTGTATTTTGCCTTACAGTTGGCATAAATATAGGGCTACAGAAATAAAAGTACTTACCGAGGACAGAAATTGACTTTTAAGAATCTTGTCTGTCTATCCGCGATTAGACTTTAAAGGGATTTACGAGTATACACGAGGGTAATTTGAAATTTGTAATGTAATTTAAGAGAATACTGAATTAAAAACTATGTGACAGAAGGGAAGTTTCTGTTGAATTTCTATGCACATGAAAATGGTTAGTTTAATTATGTCTAAATTAAACTTACTGAAGTCCGCATATGTAACATTTTTGTCTAATTTTTGTTTTATTCAGAATGATTTTAAAAAAGAAGTCGGTTTATTGCTATTATTTTAACTTCATTTTGGAATGCAACATTAGGGGCATTTAAGAAAATCTGGAGGAACTGAAATTTAATTATTCATGTCAGCTTATGTTCTAGAAGCTGGCCCAGGTGGCATTAAGTTCGGTGTCACTGGTGACGAGAAGGCACCTACTTTTTGAATACCACCTGATAGCACCTGTGTGGTACAGAATGTATTATATGCCAGATACGTTCCCTCTGAAACTCAGTATCTATATTCTGAAGTAGATTAGTTCAGGAGAAGCCTCAGTAATTGAGCATAGTAGCAGTCATGATGATTTCCCTTAGGTTTCATAGAAGGAGAATGGATCGCAGGATGTCCTTAGAGGTAGGAAGAGAGATGGTCATGACCCACAGTTTTCAACTTGACGTCTATCGAGGATGTACTTTCTTCTTATGTAACGGTCTCAAGTAGTGCTCCAAATCGGCCGAGTAGGTATACTCCCATCACAGTTTTCTTGAATCGAAAATCGCTGTTTCACGTAAGTAACAAAAAGGACGAACGATAAGAATCTTTTTCCTTGGGGGAATTATTTCAAGTCAGCGTCCAGAATTTGAAAACTGACTTCAGAGTGAATGTTATTACATCGCTACTAAGGGACTTAGAGGAGGGGTATACAGGGGGATTTCCGGGAACAAAATGGACTGCTTCTTCATGGACGTACTCCAAGGACTCTTCAATTTCGAGCGTTTCTACAAGAAGGGATAAACGCAGTATCTGTGTTCCGTAATATGCTCTCATATTGACTGGAAACTAATCATCACCTAACATTGTAAAGAAGGACGCTTTCATATTTCAGCTGGACACATGAGTCTTTATTGCACCAACATAAATTAGGAAATAAATCAAATGCTGTACATCCGGTGCATGGCGTGTCCCGAGAAAACATTTAACCAGCTGACTATAAAATAAATGCAGCAGAAGCATGCACTGCATGTTCTAACGATGAATAAGCAAGATTTCTTCTGCTAATATCATCAGAAATGCCAGACTCACATGAATTCGGTGTAAATAAACAGTTTTAATAAATTAAAAATCTCGTGTAATTTCACATTTGTTTCCGTTATTTTTATCCTGTTTACTTTAACCGTATTGATGCGTAACATAAAGAATGTATGTGCTTTCAGTCATTCGTCATATGGACTGGAATGTTTCAATGTATTATAGTATCCGTTACAAAAGAATTGACTGCAAGAAAATCATACAATTATCTTCCACACTTTTGGTTTCTTAATTTAAAATCTCATGTAAGCCATGTCATAGAATTGTGGAAATTAATTTCCTTCTATACAGCGTATGTTCGTTATATTTGTCGGCCTTTTTACCCCTACTTTATATTTTGCTGACTTCCTAATTCCACCTTCTTTGGCAAATCTTTTGGACTTAAAAAATATAATTTATGAAATTAAATATTCCATTTAACTAATGAGTACTTAATGGGGAAATAGCAGTACAATGGTGAATTATTGAACACAACGAGAAAAGATATAATAAATAAAAATAAGATTATTCCGGAAAGGTATTTATAATAAACGTTTAGGAAAGCAGAAGACATGACGAAAAGCAGAAGGAAGGAAAGAAAGAAAGAGTTTTACTGAGAAGAGGAGAAATTGAAGTCAAAGATCTGAGGTGTGGAAGAAAAATGGGAGGGTGAGATGAACCATTAACTACTCAGATGAGATGGATACTGAAATGAAGAGAAGATGGATAAAAAAGCGTGATAATTTATGAAAAATATGTAAATATCGTTTCCACAATCTCTCATCAAATTCGTAGTTATTTGAATCCCTCAATTAACACACAACTTCGCGGTGCCGATTTTAAAACGCGTCAGGCCAAGTGTTCCAGCCTTTGCATTCCACTTTGTGAAAGATTGTGCATTGAACATGGTAAAGAATCATTGATGTATATCACAGAAGAAAGAGAATTTTCATCGTGTATATATATATGTGTGTGTGTGTGTCTAGGGGCGGTGATCAATCATATATTTGCAATATACATTCTGTTCCCGACAAATATGGCTGTCCATACAAATCTGGTAGTCTACCATCGGGGTTGATGGCTTGGAAGTTTGTTTTTCAATTCCCACGTAAGGGAAGACCGTAAGGTGGGGGGGGGGGGGGAAAGGAACATCTCTATGGAGGTTTAGTGATTCTTATAAAATGTAGAGTCAAGTCCCTCAGTCATGATATGTTGATGGTATTCCGTAAAGAAAAGATACGGATGTGAAGCAAGTTATTCGTTACACGTGTATGGACGGCTTTCCCTATAGCCCTGTGCGATGTAAGGCGAGCTCTCCAAGACAGCAGCAGGCGTCTCTCCTTGGAAACAGATCACCTACCGACCGTCCCCTGCGTCTTTAGGGACTGAAGTTACAGATCAGCTTCGGGCATGGGTGACTGAATTTTGCGTACCTCATTTTTGTAAAGGGCGTATATCCTGTTGGATGTCAGTATCATCCGAATAAGTTATTCAGTGACTATGACCTTTGAAATTTGATGTGACGCTGTACTCTTTTCTACGTATGCAGTACGTGTGATGCGTGTTGTGATGGCCAATGTTCGCGAATTTTCTCGTCGCTGTAATTTCTGAAAAAAGTACGCACTACTCTTGTTTTCGTTTACATGTTGATATTATTTATCATATTTTTCTTACGTGCAAGAGTATTCAAAATGATGAACACCATTTTGTAAAAATTATTACGTAATACTGGAAGTGATAGGACAATGAAACAAATTGCAGATTAACAACGCACACTTCAAGCCTGCTTCAGCCTAGAGGTTTTCGATATGATCGTCATCTGACACACGGCAAACATTAAGGATTAATTCAAGTTCTTGCATAACTTTGTCCAAGGTATCGTGCGTCACAGCTTTAGTAGCAGGTCGGACATGCGTTTTTTGAAGTGTTTGTAGCAGAGTAGGGATGTAAACTACATATTTTACACAACCCCACAGGTCGTAATGCAGTGGGATCAGATCAGTGGATATACTAGTCTAGGTTATCGGTCCGTCTTCAAAGGGAGTAAGGATCTCTGAAACGTCGGTCAGTTTCTACGAGATTACACAGCACAACATTCCAGAAGTGCTTGTAGGCGAACATCCTGTTGTGTTTATTACTAGAAAGGGTATTTTATTTACATTAAAATCCGAGGAAGACACTTGAGGTTATTTATTTAGTCTAGTTCATTAGCTTACGTTTCAAACTGTAGGCCTGTACGTTTTACTTCTTCCTGGTATCGTTTTGGTCAGGATACTTCTATCTAACATTCTACTGATGTATGTAATTTTGACGTTATCGCACGTTTTATCATAATGTTTTATCCCAGTAGCCTTGCCGGGTCGTAATATCTCCCATTCAAACTCGCCACTTCTCCTTTCCTTTGGTTACAATGATGTCCTTCTCGACCCTCCCCAAGCTATTCCCACTCATCATGTGCTCCATCCTGACAGTCCGTAGCGGTCGGGGTCGACTAGGCGTCGCGGCGCCCGCCTCATCATGTGTCGACGACTGCGTCGGGCGAAGTGCTGTCGTGTTTGGGCGTGACCCCTCCGTCGCTAACCCCTTGTGCCTTTGACGCCTGTCGTACCAAATCTCCGGTCACCCTCCTTCATGTCACACACACGTTTTAACTACGGTACGGACTTCAGTAGGTCAGCATTGTACTCACATACACTTGTGCTTTCAAAACCGGGGAGGGGAAATGAAGTGAGATTGCCTTCAACATGGCTTAAAGATTTGTCTTATTATCATTCTCACACAGTGTGTGTTAAAAATGTAAACCATTGTAACCTCATTTTTCCACAACTTCGGATTCTATGAAAGGACACTGCATGTATAATTACTATGTCCTTTCTTAGAAACCTAAATTCAGTTCTTTAGTGTGAAAAAGGGTGGCAGTGTGTTACGTTTTTCACTACATTGATTTTTATGAAGCGTTTGGCCTTCTTTCACATTCTCTTATTTGTTATTTTTTTAACACTTTTTAATTTTTGTTATTTTTTGATTTATTTAAAAGCTCTTCCGTTCGTGATTTATTTCAAGGAAAAATTCCGAAAATTTGCTTGGAGAGACTGAAGAAATAAAAGCTTCTGAGACTAGAGTGGAAATCTCCCGATTAAGAAATGTTCTTCCAACTTACTATATTCCATTGCAACGTCATCAAAATTAATAAATTTGTAATCGTAGGTAGTGAGTCCAATTAATGATATTTTATTAAGGCTTGTAATAATGACGAAAATGAACGTTCTGAATCAGCAGTTTGGTTAAGTCCTGTTATAAACTTAGAACGTTCATTGGAAACTTAGTGAGAGGATCCTTCATAAAATAGCGCAACAAAAATGCACCTCCGTTTTGTTGGAAACTTGTGATGTTCACCCTGCAGTTTTTCTCCCCTTTTGTCCCATCTTGTGAATATTCAATTTCAGGTTGTAAGAACCGAGGGGTTGAAATTGGCGCGATTAAACCGTGTTTTTTTTTTGAGGTGGTGGTATCAAGTGTGAGGAGCGTAAATTTATGTAACACCCCCTGTTTTATGTTTCACTTAATAAGAGAGTCAGTGTGTTTGTAGATAAAAGGGGGTTGAAAGGGTTTCTGATGCCACAGCATATGTGGCTTCTGAGAAGCTCTTGTATTCGCCTTAAAAACTGTGATACATACTTAACTAAATTCTGCTCCGGAACGAAACGATAAATTACTTGTTGAACATTAGCGACTAATTACGGGTATTTTGCTGGTTGTTCTTCTCGTTGCTATTATATTTATTGTTTACTCCATGAAATAGAATGCTCCTTGAGAAGGAAATAGTCGCTGGTTAATAAATTGCCGTCCTTTATAAACTCAAAATTTCACCACTGTGTGTGCACAAGAGTCCGCGACTGGATTGTATAATTTTCATATGGATAGT
>NW_019060254.1:172943-221722 GCF_000696155.1 Zootermopsis nevadensis
TCCCGCCCTATTTGTTTAAGTTACTCTTTAATATTATTCTCCCTTCTAAGTCTTGGTCTCCCAGTCGATTCTTTCCTTCAGGTATTTCAACTAGATTTAGCATGTGTTTCTTGTTTTTCCCATGCACTCTTCATGCCTTGCCAATTTTATATTTTTAAAACTGGTAGTTGCAATAGTACTTTGTGAAGTGTCTACAGACTATGAGGGTTCTCTGTTCATTCTTAGAGTTTATTAAACATCGTCTAAATTAAGACCCTAGATAATGTATAGCACACTGTAATAAATGGTATGTAATGTGTACAGGCAGAAATTACATTTAAACGGGTATAAACCGAGAGAATGACAGGCAAGTGGACTTGTAATTACTGGGTTTTTTTTCAGTTACGCGATAGTACAGGAATATCTCTTCGATCGTATTTGTCTCTCTGCCTACCTGATTTAAATCCATCCGCAGGTAATTCCTGCTCTCTAGATTAAACAGTTTTGATTAGATGTTCTAGTTGCTCTTAGTTTGCGTGGCAAATTTCACTTCATACGTTATAGGGAAACGTGTGCTAGAAGTTTGAATGTTTGTTAGTCATTGAGTTCGTCAGTCACTCAAATTCCTGGATGTCGTTGTTTTCCGTTTATAAATCCTTGCCATTTCTTAGCACTTTTGTATCAATATTTTAATACTTACGTGCATCTAAAATGTATAATTATCCTTTTAATGTATAGTGGTACCTATATGTACCATCTGCTTCAACAATCAATAATTCTGAGTTCTTTTATTCCGCGATTATTTCTTTAGCATAAACAAATTGATCTCTGTAATAACTGTGGGTTGTTTTTTGTGGATACGGGTTGCATATTTAGAGTAGTTCAGGCTTCAAGGGGTTAGGCATATGTTTTTAACCATTACATCGTATATACGACTATGCTATCACTTAACAAATACATTGAAGCACAATGTATTGTACTTTTGCCCAAAAGCATTTTGTAATACTAACAAGCACGAAAATACCTTCATTAAAAACAAGATAAACGGAAATAATTTGCACGTTGTTTTCTGTTTTAGTTGTAATTTTCGTTTCATTTTCTGTTTTCTTGTCATCTCTTTAGCTGTTCTTTAATTTTTCTCTGTAGTCTTGCGTTTTTCTTCTCATAAATTAGTTTCACAACTCCAAGCGTCAGCATTACGTGCTTCATAAAATGGACGTGGTGAGACGTAAGTCCATTACTTTTCATCACAAAGGAAGGGCAGGTTGCTTGTTTACGTATACTGTATGGTTAGTGACATTAGGTGCTGAGCGCTCCCAAGACCTAGTAATAAAAAGAGTGTAGTGGCAGCTAATGCTTGTGACGGGAGACAATGCTGCCGTGAAGACGCACAGGGAAAAAAAGACTTTTAAAACAAATTAAGAGAATTTTAATTGCGTTACTCTTCTTTGCAGCTTCATGCATAGGAAAAGCCTAAAGTTTAAAGTAAATTATATTTGAAGATGATAACCAGTAAATTAAACTTTGCAGTGAGTTGGCTAATACTCCTGTGTATTACAGATACCGGTTCGAGTCTCGGAAAGAACAGCGACTATCTTGCCTTTCTTCCCACCTTCAGACGTAGGCGTCAGAAAGACTTTTAAAATTAAATTATTTTAAATGAAAGTACTGGTACTCAATGGACTTCGTATTTAAAACATCATCAGTTTGAAATGGAAGGTATAAATTGTACCAGCGTGTTTCTGAAGATAACTCATTAGTTCTCGCCAGCATGAGAACCTGATTTCCTGTCACGTATTCCTCTGTCATATTCGGGCCTGCTTAATATTATAGGTATTTCAAAATACTCCTTGTGAACAAATGTAGCAGACAGACGTTGACAGACGAAGTTTGGAAGTCTGCTTTGTAATGATATGTCTTTTCGTTCTTACAGAGCTGTGTTGTTAAGCCGTTTAAGTATTGTTGAAACAACTGTGCGAAAATACACATGTCACATGTCACTCATAAACATTTGATTTTAAAAGCCTCGATAGGGGTATTAAAACATGTCAGTTCTATCGTCAGTAGAGTGATGTCATAATTTTTATTGACAGTTCGGAATTGAATTTCCCTTACGATTTTATCAACACTGTGAACTATTGTTTAAATATGCAAATCGGAAGGGAAAGTGCATTGTGAAAGTTGTAATGGTTCATGCAGTAGCCGTGATTCTAGAGTGAACAACAAAACAAGAATGTAACGCATGTAATGTTTGACACGCATTCAATTTTAAGTTTGATACCTCGAAGCCGACTGACATGATTATTTGTAAATTTATACCCGTCGATTATCGCAGCCTTATTTGTTGACTCTGTCATGTGAAGTTTGAAGCCCATTCTTCTTCCCACGGTCATTCTACAAACAGACTGAGTTGCTGGCTGGCTGGCTGGCTGGCTGGCTGACTGAATGAATGAATGAATAAATAATAACGCACCAGTACTTTAAAAATTGTGTTATAAATTGAAACAGTATATTTCATTTTATTTTAAAAAAGATATATTTCGTACTAAAAAGAGCTTATTTTATTAATAAACATTCAGTACTAGACATTACTCGTATGGATAATCTGACATAATGTTCAAGGTTGGTGTTTTTAAGAATGGAAAGGATCTGTCAAGATTGACAGAAGATGGCTCTAGGAGAACATCACTCTCTGCGCAGAATTTTTTCATAATCTTTACTAGTTTGTAGCCGGAAGATCACTTTATAGGTTCTGGTACTGACCTGCGAACTGAAATAAGCAGCCAAACACGGCCCAGTAACTGCTGACTTCGGTTATTAAACCCGTCAGAATATTTAACCCATGGAAGAAACATTAGATCTTCTTACGAAAATATTGTAAAACTGTCTGAAACAGCACCTGATTTAAACGGATATGAGAAGATGACTATGGTTCCGAAAGTGTAGAGAGCAAATCATTGCAGAATTTTCCCGAATGCAAGGAGCATGTATAACGCGTAAAAGGAAATGAAATTTTTCAATTACTTCACCAGTTCACTATTTTTACCGTCGTAAATCTAAGCGAAGGACTATACCGCCCAAATTTCGTACATTTTTCTCTGTCTTGTCGGAGAACTTGCCGATCATGCAGGACGCTTCATACTAATTCTTGACTCCTCTCTGTCGACTTCCAATTCTTTGGTTGTGGCAGTACATTTAAAGTAACCGATAGCAATGTTCACGCTCTCTGAAGGACTCAGGAAAGCTGTGTTACTCGAGTACACTCACGGGTTCGAATCCCATTTTCCGGTGTGCTGTTTTGTACAGTTTGGCACACTGAGGTAGGACGATCATCTGAGGTGTTCAGTATTTAGGTTCATGCGATGTCCACGTCTTAACTTTCCAAAGTACAGAGCCACAGTTATACTTGTTACATCCATGAACTGTATTTTTATCTCGGCTAATACCTTTATGGTCTTGCCATGCCATGAAGCTTATCAAGACGGCGTTAAGATATAATTAAATATTGTTTATTCCGGATTATAATCGTCCATGACCTTCTTTGTTCACGACTTCAGAATTGTCAGTTTCTACCTCGCGCTGATCTATCCCCCCCCCTCTCTCTCTCAATCTACTCTCTCTATCATAAACAGATATGCTGAGAGGTCTCACTTAGGGTTATTCATATATTGGAGCTGTTTATTGCCGGTGGCGACTACGATATTGTGATTCCTGTGTCCTGCTACTACCGCGCCCCTATCGGGAGTCCATTGCGAGAGTCAATATGCATCCCCAAGTGGAATCAGAATAAGCAAACAAGACTTTTCCATATATGTCTGAAAAAACCACCAAATCAGATATAACCTTAGGGCTTTCCTTGAATCCTCTTTCTCTATACGCAGAGGCAGCTAGATGGCGCACTGCGCCCCAGAAAAATAGACAAGCGTATGAAACAAAGCGATTGAAATTGGTGGCGAAGAAGACGAGACATTGTTCGAATGGAGTTGATGTGTGGGTGTGTGTATTTGTATGTTATGAGATTGGGTGATAGATGAAAAAATGAGGGCTTTAAGGCAGTTACCTGGAAGGGTTCCGAAAAGGCCGAATATTAAACAAAATTCTTCCGTTATATCGAGCAGGTTATTGTTGCTATAATTCTTTAGACTTTTGTTAAAAGGCGCTCGGTTCGATCTTCGGCAGGATTATAGGATATTCTGGTCGGTGTTGCCATGACCTTTACGTCTCTACAGGTAATTATATGGCGATAAGTTGAAAAGAGAAGATATCTCCTCATTTCTTAATCATTCATAGTTTTGTCTCTTTCGACTCTCTTCAAACTTCTGTAGTTTAAACAACATAGATAAATAATTTAGACCCATCTCCGGTCTAGATTATGAAAGTACGATCCATCCTGCTTGTTCACAATCAATCAAAACTCGTTAATTTTATACTTTACCTTGAAAATTGATGCAGCAAAAACGATGAAACATTCGAGAGGTACCCGGTTCTTATCGTATCTGGACTTCCGGCTGTCCTGAGATTGTTTCTTGTTTTCTCATTCTCGCCAAGTGAAGGCAGAAATAAACAAAAATCACGTCCTTCCAAGTCCTTATTATTTCACCATTCACTATCATGTTACCTAATCATCCGTATCTCATAACTTCTGTATATGAAAAAGAGTCGTTAAATAATCTAATAATGCACCATTTCTTTACTTCAGTATCTTCAGCTCAAAACTTCTCTGCCTTGCGGTTAGTTCTTCTGCTTCTTATTCGGGAAATTCCGTGTTTAAATCACGAAAGGATAATAATAAAATACTTGAGTAGTATTTTAATCCACTTTATCCAGCCTCGAATCTTTGTGTGAGATAGAGAACCTTTCAGACAAGCAGAAGAAATGTGCGGATGTTTCTTTCTAACTTTATTGCTTACATGCTCTGGTTCTCTGTAAAACCTCAGCATCCTACAGGTATCTCAAGAGCACTCTAAGTCCCAAGTTCACTCGAAAATACTTTCTACTAAAAAGACTTGGTCTGTAAACTGACTCTAAGAACGTGGATCAAGGATCGTTTGACTGCGTCGGATGTTTATATTTAGGGAATACACCGTTTCTTGGTTGATTACAGTTGGAGACTGGAGAGAAATTGTGCAGTAAACGCTGGACTCCCCATTTCACGTGGTACGGTGTTCGGCAGTTCTGTTTGTCAACCAGCGCAAATTGTAGCCATGTACCTAACTTTTCTAACCAATAATTAATTAATTCATTAAATTTTCTTCTCGATGTAGGTGCATTCACTGATTGGATCTTGAATTGTTTAACGACGCTTGTACCAAGTAGGTCATATATGGCTGGCTTCAAATTTTAAGATGATTTATAATTATGATTTGGAAATAATGTGGAAAGAAGTAGCCATAGCCTATTAAAAGTATTATCAAAATAATTCTTGAGTAGACTGAAGAAAAATTATGAAATATCTCGTTACCAAATTCTGGTATCCAGACCGAGATCCGAATAGGATTGCCGTGGTTTGGATCGATCTGATCATGCTGGTGATTCTGAATTGGTATTTCTTTACACCTACTGTAATGGTAATACTAGCATTACTCTGGTTCAAAGTATCGTTTGTGATGAATTAGATTTACCACACGGAGGTTACGTTCACATTAACGTAGGAAAAATAATCATTGCCTTCTAGAAACATACATGTTCTAACATTCCTTCTGCAATTACTTCGTAGTATCCTCGTCAGATGTGTGCAACATTTAAATTTATTGATTTTTTTTTTACGTTATCGCCTCTTAGTTCCTGAAGAACCCGGCTGCAAATACAATATAACCCCTTGAAAATTTAATTCAGGTTTGTTGAGATAACGAGTTCGAGGGTTTATACAGAAAGGCTAAGGAAACAAACTCGTTGCCCCTACATTAAAATCATCGTAAAATAAAATATTCGTGTTACGTAGAAACCACAAAAACCTTGTCTTAAGCTGAAAATAGTTCACCCCCAAGTGACTTTGTGTTAGTACAAACTTTTACATTTAAACCTGGTAACTGGCCTTGTAACAATACTGGCTGTGGTCAACGTTTGCTAAGCTATATTATTGGAAACACAGTAGTGCATCGGGAACATCCCACTGGTGTAGAAACTGGACAGAGACGCGAAGTTTGTAGAGTATTGCAGATGGCATGAAATTGTATTGTGGAACTAGGAATGTCTGCCTGCTTTTCCTCCACGTACAACAGACGCCTTCGAATCCTATAAAGGCAGATTCGCATTTGCTCGGTTGATCACAGATACATGAGAATGCCATCAGAATATTGGACCGTTGTGGCTGTCTTCACAGTCGTACCACGACGGTCCCTGTTGTAAGGAACTTTTTGTTGTTCTTCTTCAGTTATGCATTTCTCAAAACACTCAGCAATGCCTAGAAAGAGCCTATAACGCCTCTATTTCGTCTTGGAAAGCGTCTGGTTTTGGCAGAAGAGGCACAAATTCAACACAAACACTCACACGTCGTAGTATTGCCAACTCGGTGCAATAACGATATATCAATGAATGCTTTCAAATGTGAACGATTAATAGAATAACCGATTATAGTATGTATCATAAATTATGTCATGCGATATTTAAAGTTACGTTCGTTGAGAAGGATATTTGTAGTGCTATTCTTCAGTTGGTATTATAAGGGGTGATCGATCCAGGGAGTTTCAATCATTGGTCGTACTTCTCATTCAGGAAGTCCCAGATTCAAATCTCAAACCGAAGAACGACCATCCTGACTGACGGTTTTTATGAACTTTCTCAGTCCCTCCAGGAAAATTTCAGGATATCTTAAATAGACCACGACCGATTCCTACCATATTCTTTCCAGCTCATTATTTATTAATTATCCTATCATATTATGCTATAGAGTCTGAGCTACTGACAGCGTTGTTAAATAAATTACAAATAATATATATGTAATCAAAGACGATGAAATTGGCGGTTCATATAGCACGCATGGGACAGATAAATGCTAACAAAATGTTTCTCAGAAGACCAGAAAGTAAGAGACGACTTGAAATACCTAAGCGTAGATGCAAAGATAATATTAAAATGGATCTTGGGGACATAGTTGGAAGAGTGTGAACAGAATTCACCTGGTTCAAGGATAGGGATAAGTGTCGGGCGGTTTTGAACACTGTAATGATCCGTCGAGGTCCATTAAGAGCGGAAAAAATTCTTATCAAGCTGAGCGACTATTAGAGTCTCAAGAATCACTCTGTTCCGTTGACTTCGTAGTGAAACGTGGTGTTCGCGAACATTTCCAGCAATATTTTTAGGACTTTTTGACTTTAATCTTTGCTTGTGCTTAATTTCAATTTAAGCTTCTCTGTTAGGCAGAATTTACAGCGATAAAATTTTAATGCAGTGGCACTCTTGTCATATGCCCCATCAAACAGATCTAGGAAGGCAATATTTGCTTTCTTGGTCTAACTACACTCATGTTTCTCTTCTGTTGCTATTTCTAACGCACTGTTTCTTCTCCCTCTCTCCTTCTACCGCTTTGTATTGATGTTTTAGCTTCATTGAGCATTTAGTTGATCGAATTTAAATTCTGACAAAAGATTCAGCGCATTAGACTTTATACGTCGTGCTACCAACTGTTCACGCTGTCACTGAAGATAGAATTTCTTCTTCTCTTCGTTTGTCCTTTCTTGAAAGAATGTCACCGCTTCTATTCAAAGTGTAGAATTGATTCGAATGAAATGTATGCAGATCAACGGTTTGATATTCTTTAGAGGTCGGTTTTTGCACTTGCTCTGCGAACTTCGACTCTTAATTTCAAACTTCCAAAAGCGGTTGGAACTAATCGGGAATCCACAGTTGGAGAGTTACACGACCCTTCACAAATACCAAATTCTAGCGGACGCGCCACAATTATGCATGCCTGCATTTCCTAACTTGTTTACACCTAATATTATTGGCCATGGTTAGAGTTATAACTCTTTCCATCTCATAGCGCCACAAAGCTGAGCTAGTACAGTAGGATCACAGCAAAAGAGACGAATACTCAGAATTCGAAGGAATCATCATCGCGAACGTGTACGTCGTCTACTCGCTGAGGACCACAGTTGCACCGTTTCCTTCCGACACAGCAGAAACCTCATAGTAAAAGACAGATAACGCTGAATTAAACAGCAGAGTTCGTTCTAAGTAAACAGTCATTACCCTGGAATCTTGACCAGAGGCAGCAATACGAAGCTTTTAGGTCACAAAGTCGTCTGCCATAGGTCAGTTGTTATTGGTGAAGTGCTATAGCTAGTGACCGAGAACACATTCAGCCTCAGAGAAACAAGAGACCAAGTACACCTGCATAGGATGTACCAAAAATTGTAAACAGAATAAGTTTCCTCTTTAGTAACCAATCTAGCTTTATTTCTTGTGTCCACTGACCGGGCAGACCGTCTGACTGGCACTCGGGATATATCTATTTCGATACTTTATAATCTGATAAGGCTAAGCCTTTTTCTCCGTCTACTTCAATGTGGGAATTAAATATTAAATTAGTAGACCAAAATTCTCTGTCTGACTTTTAGCAACATATCTTTGTGATAATGAATCGCTAATACCGACTTTCGCCAATAGACATGATCCTGAACCAGCCCCACAAACCCTCACAGCCCCGTTTTTGCCCTTCATCATCCATTCTAATATTCCCCTCCGATCTTCCAACTTAATTCCAAGTGGCCGCTTTCCAAGACGCGTCCCCGCCAGAATTCTAAATGTATTCGTTGTCCCTCCCATCCGTAATATATTCCCATTCCACTATATGTCGCGTTTTTCATTAGGCTAACTGTAGTGGATGACTTGAGGACATCAGGACTCTTCTCGTTATACGTAGGCTTACAGCCATTTCGTCTTTGTGAACATAGTCGCTCCAAGCACCAGATATTAGTGAGCACATAAATATTTACCAACAGTAGTTCTACGATTTAGTTCAGCTTTATAGGTGTCATTAAATAACTTTAAATACAATTTTTCAATGGCCGTCTGTCATGATAATTTTTCCTTTCAGTCTCTTTCGGATCTTCTGTAATAACGTTCTTTTTTAAAGGAGCTTGATAGACCTTTGATGCTTTAGTGGATTGATGTGTGCTACTCTTCAAATTGTTTTTAACCCCTGCAGAAATTTGTACAAAGCACGCGCATACCGATTTTGAAGGAGGAACTGATGTAAATATATGTAACGCTAGGAAACCGACGTGCACAGACAGACACGTGAATTCGAAGAAGAATCCGTGGTATTGACAATTACAACATTGTCCAGAACGGCTTTCAACGAATTAAAAAGCTTTTTTGAAATTCTCATCCCTTCTGTGCGTATTACATGTTCCACCCATCCTCTGTCCTTTTACTTTAGTCTCAACTCCAAATATTTTACTCAGAAACAGTTTCGATTCGCCCCCAATCTTCAATGTGCGTTTTTCCGCTGAATTCAGAAACAATGTTTCACATACAAAATAGTAGCTAAATTTATAATTTATTTTAAATATTCAGACATTTTAGGTTGAAGATGAGAAATCAAGGTATCCCAAACTGGATTTCAGCAGACGTCCCCCTAATGTATAATCTTTATTTCTTCCCGACTGTACGTGTGATTTGTTGTCCCGTTCACACATATTTGAAATGGAATGATATTTAGGGACAGCGTTGAGAGCAGCTGTTCTTTATCGCTGTTCTGAATCTACGTACTCTCGGCGTCGTTTTTCCGGCGCCGTGTCGAATCGCATCCCTAGCCTAGTCTGTGCTAACTATGGTGTCTAATGTCGGCGTCGGTCAATCGGTGTTTCGACGCTGCTCGTCCGTTTGCCAACATCGTACCCTGTTGCTTACAGAATCGTTTCCTTTCTTGGTTTGCTGTTTTGAGTCGACGTCGCTTTTTTACTGGGTTTTTTTCCACCTATTCTAAGCTCATGTTTGTTTCTGTAATCTCATCTTCGAAATAAATAACTGGTATTGATAACGTTCTTCTGTCATGCTTATTATCCTAGCTACAGAAACCATCTTGACTGGGAATCGAACCCAAGATAATTTTTTCCAGTGTTGCCGAGTTTGTTTCTGCAGTCTCTAATATGCACAGATCTACATTGGTCTGTGCTTCATTCTTTTATCGTACTTAGTTTCCGAACTGCCTGTAGCGCCCTCAGCTGGAATCGAACTCAGGACACTTTTTCCAAAGTTTTAACCGCGGTGTAATCTATTTCTATTTCTTTTTAATGTGTATGCATAGTTGGGTGGAAATCGGTTTATCCGTTCTCGTGCTATAAGCGAACCTACAATTTCAACTTCACACGAAATATTGAGTAGGTGAGCTTCGGCTTTAAAGGGTTAATCTTGTCTTACATGTTTTAATTTTAATTTTAATTTTTATGCGATATCATCCTGTAAAGTGTCTTTTAAGAAGCGCGATGTTTTAAAAAAAGAAGTTATATCTGTTCTTGGGTCAATACGTGTTTAGTTAGGAGTGGATTTATCAAATTTGACGTTGAAAACCAGTTTTCAGTTCACGGTTCCTTAAGAAACTGGACCAAATATCACTTGTTACCATCATCTGCTCTAGAGGAGTGCAATCAGTATCCCAATCTTGCTTGCTTTCACCTCAGTAATAAACAGTAGTAGATAGCGCAGCGGTGCGGAAGCTAACACTACAGCAAGGACAGGAAATTGATGACCTTCACAACGTAGACTTTACACAGAATCTCCCAAGTTTGCCCAGCATATGCGCGCACACAGTGTATGACTAATAGAGTGTTACAGAGGGAAACAGTAAAGGAACAGGAAAGTCAAACTTTAAGTGTCTACGTGCAAGTAGATAGAGGTATGTAGGACCACAGGTAACTCAGCAAACTTTGAACATTACATTAATAAAAAAAAACCTTTTTCTCTGATTTACTAAATAGGTTCTGTTCTTTCAAAATGAAAATTTGGCAGTTAGGTAGACTTAAATTAGTTCACTTTTTAAGTTTATTAGACTCCAGAGCAGCTGTGAGGAGGATAGATTGATTAGCATAACATGCTTTAGTGAAGTGAACTTTCAGAGTTCCCCGGAAAAATTTCTAATAATAAGAGAGAACCTAATGTGTCTGTCACACGCACATACACGCGAACAAGTGCTATTACATTTTTTACATCTCTGACTAGCTTTAAGCTAAAGGAGAGGAGGACTGATATTCCTCAAGATTTCCCTTGTGACAAACCTACCAGATTTTCAAAAGTAATTGCGTGTACAAACTGGCTAGTTGCGTAAAACAGAAGAAGAAAAAGGTGCGGAGGTTTTGGAACACAGGTAACCATTACAAGGCTCCTAACTATTGTGGTGGTGCTGTATAATGTTTCAACCAGTGCAAAACCCTCTCAGTATTACATAACTTTGTTTCTTCGTACTCCCAAACCATCACTTTCCTTCAACTCAGTTGACTCGCGTTTACTCACAAATAATAACAGTAGGAAACGTCTGTGGCCTGAGAAAAGCAACTCCATCACTGCTCCCCTCCAAACATACCACAAATCAAATTTCTGCTGTTACACTTTACCTCAATTTCCTACAAATCTTTGCTAAGTTTATTATCAGGCTTCTTCCACTCCCCCATTCTAGGTGGTACTTCTGTAAGAACCTCGCGAAGGAAGTTCAGTATGATGGCATTGTGCACTCGGTTCCACAAGGCGTGAAGTCGATATGATTTAAAGTCATCCGTGCCTTTCGCTGTACGTAACTGTTCTTCAATTCTCCATTACCCTTCAAGTTTTCTGCTTTTGTGACTGATACTATATTAGACGATATCTCAGTCAGTACATTTAAATTACTGTTGTCTTTCCACTTCTGTCACCATGTAACTTACCATTATAATATACACGCGTGGTTTTCAGATGCCACGAGAGTAGCTGGTATCTGAATGTGAACACAGCAGAATTAAGGTGCTATTAGTTCAAGACAAAACGAAGCTGGTCCATTTTAATGTAAATTTAATACATAGGTCATCTGAACATTATATTGTGTAATGTGAATGAACAAACAGTAGGTCCATATATCTTTCACCTTTGATCAAAAACGCAAGTAGATCTTACATTTTTATGTAACTTGTAAAAGAGTATCAGTGGACCATGTGGTCCACTGGAAGGATATGGTCCTTCCATAGGGATTCATAGCGGATTTTTCTGCATGCCTCCACTCTAACGAGATCAAAGCTTGTGTATGTGAGGAATTCCATACCCATTTTGTTATTCCTTCTGCTGGAATGTTGTGTCACTAATCAAGTCCAGGTACTTGTCGCAGCTAAGTAAGTTAACGAAACACCTAGACAAAATTAAAAAAGGAAAATGTCAGTGTCACCTTTCACACTTACGAGCTTGCAGCGTTCTATGACATTTTATTATAACATTTATCGGGATATTTAAGTGGCAGTTAGTTGCGTATTGTGAAACTGCACTCATCCTGGAATATTGATTTAAAAATAATATAATACACGCGTGTATGAGACCTAAGATTCGAACGGCGGTGAAGATGTAATATTGGTCTTCTGGATAGTAATGCTGTGTGTACTTGTAGGTAGATACTGGCGTTTATGTTTCTCCGAAGCTTTGATATACACGCATACAAGTCAACACCTCGTTACAACCCACAAGAGCGGCGTAGACACACGATGTAATTACTTCGATGCATGTGTGAACCCAATAACGGAAAAAACTTTTAGTGTAACTGTTTTGACCCTTAATTTGCTATTTATCATACATCGTAATTTCAGTATTTTAAAACTATCTTCCATGTCGCCACCGTGTCAGGAGTAACTGCTAGTGAAATATATTGAATTCAGTATGAACGTCTTTCAATTAGGAGCAACAACATATCTCTATATTTTAAATTAATCAACATTGAACTAACTCACCTTTATCGCGTTAACTTCTGTTTCTAACACATGGAGAGAAGATAAGATTTGTTGTTGAGCAGAACAGCTTAATTTTACTGAATGAGATGGTCACCTTTTCCCATACAACTAAGCAAGGATAAGAGGGAATATTTTATGATATAAGCGAGAAATCGTGACTTTACATCTTGCGAGGAAGACGAGAAAAATTGTAGGTCAAGAGTTTAGTTATGGATAACTGAGAAGAGGTGGAAAGAGAATACGTGGGAGGGGTAGGGTGATGAGTTATTTGTGCCCTGTGCAACGACATGAACAGATATTTCAAAACTGTAAGGGTTCGTGAGAGAAAGGGTTGCATGGGGGTGAACAGAAGTCGAATGGTTAACAGAGGTCCGAAAATAGAGAAAATCACGCCGTAAAAAAGCACCGTTTTTCCACTCGCCGTCCCCTCCTCCTACCCCATCACAATCCCAGTCCCTTTCCACCCCAATACGATTAATTTCCGCGCCAGAAATCTTGCCGCCTCCTAGCCTGTTCACTTTTTCCTCTCTTCGGTTCTAGATGGTATGTGTTCTGAAGGGAATGGTATGAGGTGGAACGGGGTGAGAAGTAAAGTCTGGATTTTTAGGGGGTTTTATTTGTTATCTGGCAGATCGTGAAGCCAATGGGGCACAGCAAGAGTTGGCCAGGAGAAGCCATAAGCTTTGAGCGTTCCTCCAGTTGAGGTCAGCCACACACTGAAGAATGTTAAAGAAGGCCTAATCAGAAGATTCAATATAGGTTGCTCCGGGCGTTTCTTTAAAACAGGAACACCGCAGGAATTAAAATTACGCGAGTGAATAGGGCCAAGGTTTGGCGACTTAACGTGTAGACGGGCTGGTATGAGAAATGTCGAAAGCAGTGGAATATCTGAAGAGAAATAATGAGATCCCTGGAATGAGAACGTGAGTTAATTTAAGAATTAATTAACGATTTACAATATGGAGACATGAGTTAGCATATGGGGACGGTGTTTGGTGAATGAATATGGAATTCGAAAGAAAATATGGCATAGATATGTCGTAACATGAATTGATGTGCGGATATTAGTTAACTTTTGAAAAGAGTGTAAGTGTTTGTTTGTTATTGTATTAAGGAATAAATTACTGTGTTATAGGCAGTGCATTTGTCGTATATAACAGCTTGCCTTATTGTTTGAGGTCATGGGTTTCTGAGTGAAAGAATAATATAGTTCCAACAGAATTTCTGTGAAGGTCTTACCGATTAGTAGGAGATTAATTCTTGTCTTTTAAAAAGCTTATCTATGTAGCTACTAAATATCATTTGGAAGAATTTTGTGTTACTGAATGTTTATTAAAATATCAGATATGGTTGTTTCCCTTAGGCCAGGCAGATATTTGTTAAGAATGCTGGCTTCTATGAGTACAGAAATGTGCCTTTGGATTCTGCAAAGGCAGAAAATTTTGTGGCCGTTGGAGTAACTGCTTACATTTCTGGGAAAACCCATACAAGAAATGATTTAACCCACTTGATATCTTACTTAGTAATAGTTCGTAAGGTAGGTAGATCTTTGGAAGTCGATAAAGAAGAACCCTGTTCCTTCAGGGGACGTGAGTAGCTTGTGTGTGTCCGGCCGAAACATTTGTGTCGCATCCTCCAGCTTTCTGTGAGCTATGCGTCATCCCGCTGGTCAGAAAGTACCAGTAATAATGGCGGACCGAACTAACGTCCCGTACACAATATGTTACCCAAAGAGAATGCAGCTGTCTCCATCCCTTTCATTGATATAGTGCAGAAGCCCTTATACTGTTCTTTGTTCGGGTACGTACTTGCATAGCCCACGCAGGTTCATGTCTTGTACGACGTTCTGAACCAAATGTTGTGTTAAAATGAATGCAGTTGTTAAAAAATTAATAGCCATGTTTTGGTTTGTATGGTTATTGATTTAAATTTACAATGTAAAATAATAATAATAATAATGACACATTTGTAATAAATTCAATAAGACATTAAAGTCACAAATTTAATTTTTCAAATCAGTAACCATAGATGATAAGTGAAGATGTTAGAAACATATTACAGATTTGTATTGTTATGGTTGTAATTTTAAATAAATGGTGTAAAAATGTGGAAAGATGGAAATAAATGTATCAGAATGAGAAAGGAGGTACGCTAGATGATTTGTAACGGGGAAATCTTGTGCTATACTCAGCTTTTTAATGAATGGTGACACCATAATCTACCATCATTCTGCATATTGCATCCAAACACTCTTAATCCTATGTCGCACTCTGCGACGTTTTAAAATTGTTTTTAAGATATCAAACAACATATACTTAAGATTAAAAGTGGATGCAGTATGAGAATGACTTCAGATTAAGGTGTTATAATTTACATGGAAAAATGTGTTTTACACTGAGTTTGCGAAACGTGTGATGAAAACACAGTACATTTGTAGAAATTGGTATTCTGTGGTCAGTTTCCCTTATTTTAGGTCATATTTCTTGTTTCGATGTATTCAACAGAAGACTTTCCGAAACATTTATAAGTTTTAATTCATTTGGTGCCTCAATTTATATTATTGTGGAGTTTTATACCTGCTTTGTTCCAGTCAGGTGTAGAAGTTACAGATATTGCATAAAGGACGAAATTAAGCAACCATCTTAAAATTTTGCAGTTTTTGATACGCGTACACAATTAGACAACCAGACGTCTAAATGAAATGTAGCGACGTAATAGCAACCATTCTTTCCTACTAAATAAAGGTACAGGAGTCGAATACCGGTCATAGCTTATACAAACAGACAAAGGGACTAACAGAGTTGAAACCTAAATGTTCTATTATAATATATACCACTCTTTTATACTCGGACGGTACAGGGTTTGAATGCCGATTAAACAGTGTTATCATGCAAAGAGTTGAACGAGGGTGGAAACAAAATATTGTTATGTAATATATATTCCTTTGTATTCGAGATGTATCGGATTTCTTTATCAGCCCAGAACAATAATTTTATTAAAATGGCTTTCTTATACATTTCGTCCAGTTCAACATGTATCCCTTTCAGCAGAATCTAGCTTTTACATTATATAAATGCAATTTGTTTCTGATTGAAGAGAATGGGTGAGAGAGAAAAAGGAGAATCCAGCATATCTGTCGATAAACGTGGAGGGAAGACGAGATACGTCGAAGATATGGACATAGAAACGAAAGTATATCAAACTTGGTATTAGATAAATATTTAAAGATGGAAAAGGGTTGTGTCTGAATAGGGTCTGATGATGCTCCTTTGTCAATACAGTGACACAATTTCGGATTCTTCAGAGGTGCGAAACCTGCTGAAGAAAAGGTTTTCAATTAAACTGCACCATGAAGTTAGAAGATAATTAATACATACGTCCTGTGAAACCTAACCTATAATGTGTTCAAAATATCCCCCGGAACACGAACTGCAGTTTTAAGAATCTCGTATCAAAACAAACGCACTAAGCTGGGCAGTCTGTAGAATCTATCTTTTACGTGTTAGTTCGTTCAAAGTCTGGTACTCCTCATTCAAGCTCAGTTATCTTGATCCAGCTCAAAGCACCAGAAACCCCTTCGCTAAATCAATCTGGCACACACTATCGATACTCGATACGAGGATGTCGATAGCGACCTTACATCTTCATTTATGTCAATTGCCAAAGATTGAGGAAGCGAACAGTGCTTCGATTCAGAAGATCGGAAATGTTTACTTACTCTAGCATTCGCGTTTAACCGCTGTTTGACTAATATTTTGCTGTATGAGATACAGAATACGCGATTGTTTCGGATTAAGTTCAGGATAGTGTCACATGACCAAGAATGCTGATGTAGCTGCAACGCTGTCGACGTTTAATTATGGAGGTATGTGGTTTGAGTCCTGGGCGGGTTGGTTATCTTGCATTTATTTAGGCTATCTGGCGAATTCCACTATTCATAATCATCTTTCCATCTCATTTGACGTTTTTTTATAACCTGTGAACCTCCTAATATAATATCATCGCTGAATAACCTAATAATTAATCATTCAGATACTATTTCACATCAGACCATGGGCGTACTGGTGTCGAAAGGAGTTGGGAATAACGTTGTATAATTTGTTGTACCTACAGGACATGCGAGACAGGAGCACCAAGGTCAACAGATAAGTTGCCCCGTGGTAGTTATTTGACGAAGATGAACACAGTCGGTATACTCATGACGAACGTGACATGTCAAAATCCAGTTTTTATTCGTTCATTGAATGAAGCTTTCTCAACTACGTTGGTATTTAGGGGTATAATGTGGTGGAAATCTGCTGTGATTTATTTTAAGACACAATCCCGGTAATTTTCTATAGAGACGGAGGAAATTAACGAAAAACTGTATTGAGGGCAGACAGTCTCCGAGCCAGTAATTGAACTCAGACCTTTCAAACATGAAGCAGCAGTTCTGTCCACTCTCCCGGTATGTTCGTTGCCAATACACCACTGCCTTTGCAAGTTACATGCACCATCACTGTATTAATGCTGCACTCTTACCAGTTTTCTCACAGATAATGTTAGTAGTTTGGCACAAATACCTTGAATCTGTGAAATACAATACTTGTAAAATAACCACGATTTAGTTTTCGGTCTCACCCATGTAGAGTTTCAGTAGTCCACACGGCCTTATTGGTCTACCGTTAGATTGAACGTACAGCTTACAGTAAAGGAGCCGCGAACCTCTAATAAGATTTGCGGTTGGAAGTTCCTGTTGTGAGCATGAAACAAGAATCACAGGGCATTACAAGGCATTTGTTAAGCTTTAGGTCGGACTCTTCAGAGAAGCCAAGAGGAAGTAACTCGCAGTGGTTGTAGAATAGCGCCAAGAGATCGAGCGAAAGCTCCAACTATGCCTCAGTGTACAGTCTCCCTCCCTTAAACTACAATTGCTTAGAACCGACATTATATAAAATAAGGCGTGGGGAGACTTCGGACAAAGAACTGAGGTCTATTTAGTACACGTGGCGACTAGAAATAAAAAGAGTTACTTCCGGAAGTGGAAAAACCTAGTAAAAAAGAATCATGAAACCATTTTATGGGTTTCCTTTTCAAGTTTTCAGCGTCAGAGTTCGATTTGTCTCCTGCCTTTATTTCACCATTGATTTATAGTTTAACGGTTCAGTCAGTAAAATGAAGACCGAAGTTCGAATTCCAGCTGTGCTGGGATTGATCTCTTCGTCACTGTTCTGTGCCGGTTCTGGGGCCCACCACAGCCTTCTATTCAGTGGGTACCATGATTTTATTTCTTCTTGCAGGGATTAAAATCCAGCGTATGAAGCAGATCGTTTTCCTCCTTGTAGTGCCGAGGTTAAGAATGCATGGAGTTATACTTTTCTTTGTCTTCGAAGATGAATAAAACATCGTAATTCATACGTAATGGTGTAGCACACCAGTTATTCTCCCCCCAACTTTCTTTCCATGGTCATTCCAGGAAAGGTATTTATTTTTAGCATTCTTCATATTTTAAACTTCCTCTGCTCTTTTCAGTGCGCTTAGGCCTGTCTCCTTTAAATATGTTATTGCAACTTATTTTCGTGTCACTGTGTGCAATTCTTGCTATTTCTTTGTTGCTAATTTTCAGACCAGAGCATAAAAGCATCAGGTCGATAAAATAGTGTCGTAATACTGACAAAACTTAAGAAATCCGCGTGTTTTAATGCTCAGATATTCAGAAATAAGTACACAATTCAACATTGTATAAATAATTCATATATTTTTATGTTACAGTTCGACCTCTGTGGGTTAGACTTCAGGGAGAAAACCATCCCCTCTCAGCCGACAATACGTACGAGTTGGACTGCGAAGCTGTGGGAGCGAGACCACCTCCAATGATGAACTGGTGGAAGGGTAGCATCCCCCTGCGGAACACGAGAGAAACTGTAAGAATCTAACTGAAAGTTCATATGGTGATATGCGAAGTCTCTGCATCGTAGTGATGCTATTACCCGTATTTGGGGTTGACGTTGTGCAATGTTAGTCCATACGACGCATTTACCGGTGTAGACAGCAGTTAGGGCTCCACTCAGGCAGTCCTGAGTCTGATGCAAGGATTAGAGCCTTTACAGAGGAAAACAGTTAACTATACTTAGCCCAACATTTATGCTTTGCTAATCTGTGCACTTTATTTGAATGAAAGGTATACAATGAACACATAATGTGAAGGTTCCGTCATGCCATCCACATTTTTCATCTCCGAAGCTGCTGAAAGGATGTTTTGATTTTGCATAGGATACTAAAAACTTTTAGGATAAACCAAATTTGGCTCATCTGTCCCTTAGTTACAGGAATCCAATGTTTTGTTTTATCAGCTATTTTTATGGAACACTAGTGATCGTTCAACGTTTATCCCGTTACATATAAGATGGACACTATTAATATCAACTTTCACTTGAAACATATTTTTCTTGCGGTAGATACTTAACTAAATAAGCGTAAGAATAATTTTTTACTTAAAGCAATGTGATGTCTGTAACTAGTACAACTTAATTAGTTGTTAGTGAGCTCGTGTCTGTAATACATGAAGTTATTTCAGAGATACTGCCTAACTTCAGTTGCGTTCCTTTAATAAAGTAATAATCACTGAAATGTTTGGTGTTTCGGTGTCATTATATTATCTTATGTGAGAAATACGCGGTTCCAGTCTCGGTCCAAGCACAAGCTATCATGTCTGAGGTTAGTCGTGGTTTTTCTCAGCTTCTGGAGGAAGCCTGGGATGACTTTTAAATGATTAGATTCTTATTATACAAAAGCATCTTTCTAAGATTGAATCATCTTATAGCCTACAGGTAGATGACAGAATATTGACTCTAATAGACACTGTGCAGGGTATATATTGAAAACGTGAGAGTTACTGAGCACGCGGGAGATGTTCCGCTGTGGAGGAGCTGGATGTCTGTTATCCTGCGTTACTTGAGATGCATCTGAACATCCTGCGTAACGCACTAAGAACGAAATACCATTTTATAAGCTTTCACAATGTATGGCTCATTTAACGACGCTGCCAGTAGTCAGACTATGTAGCGTCGAATGTTAGGTTAGTCAATGAATGAATAACGAACTGAAGAGGATATTGAAGGAAGTGGTCGTGACTTATCTTTAGATAATATCCCGGTATTTTTTCTGGTGGGACTGCACGATACTACGAGCATCTGAGTCAGGATAACCCGGGTTCTTGACCGGGAATATACCGAATATGAAGCAGGAGTGATAACCACTCAGCGGCAACCTTCTCTTTCTTTTAGTTTCGTTAAGTTGGCAGCTTGTAGGTTGAACCACTGGACAAGAAATCCTTTTAGGTTACAAAGACGTAGAGAGAGATTTAACTTAATTGTCAATAAGATAGACGCGCCTGGCGTTGAGGTGCTGTGTAGTGTTTGAAGGAAATTTCATTGTCGCCTTGTTCCCTCTTACAGCCACACTCGTTGGCGTTAACCCGATCAGGGTCACTCTTCATCTGTCAGTACTGTACATTAGAAAGTTTCTTTCGAAATGCTCTCTGACAAGATTGAAAAAGGTATAAGCTCCTTCGATCCCAATTCGTACCACAGTAAAATATTTGACACGAGCATTTACATTATGTGTTGTCTTTAAAAGCAATGGCACATCTGACACGCATTAGGATGGCCCTCTTAAAATGTTTTAGATACAATTTTCACTTACTAATTCAATGTCTTTTAAAATATCACGTCTCAAATTGTCGGTAAAGTTTTGCATTTAAAGGTAAAGATGTCCCTGGTGCTTAATTAAGAATAATGGATCAAGTAGATGTACAGCTCCTCACATTCTTAACCTCGGCGCTAGATTGAGGTTAGTGTTAAACGTCATGTCCTGGGAAGGACAAGGCATTACCAAGAGGGAAATATTTCCCGGTACATCGCTGGACACTAGGTTGCGTGGTACACAGAGCATTTCTATACCTGGGAGCGAAGAAATTTTTTTCCACCCCTACCGGCCTTCTATTCCTTATCGTAGTAACTATACCAAACTATACATTTTCCACATTTTAATAGACATATTTGGATAACTAGCAGTGAGATATACCAACGTTTTCCCTTAAAGTTGATTAAACTTCTAACTTAACTAAAATTATCTGTACTACGTACAGGTGGAATCCGAAATGTGATCATAGAGTAACTCGTAATTACGTTCAGTTATATTGGACTTGAGAAGCTTGAGGGTGGGGAAACTAGCTGCCATTATCATTATCATTTACCATAATAGTTTGTGGTTGTAATTAGCAACACAATGCAAAGGATCCATTGTCAGAATACCAGCATTCCTACCGAGGGGTTAGATTTCCTGATTTGTATCCAGGAAGTCCAGACTTAAAATTTCTGCCCGAAGCTTCATCGTGGTTTTCCTCACTCCGCTCAGACAAACATTGGGATAGTACCTTAAATTACGCTCTGACAGCTTTCATATAATTTCCAATTAATTATTATTCAATCATCCTGTCGTTCGACTCTGCGTAATTAAATAAACCAAAATAAAAGTACTCGTACTTTTCCATTCCTCAGGCCCTGCAGCCTGTCAACAACTGTAACCTATATCCATGGGCGCCGTTACAACTACAAAGGTTCCATTGCCACAGCCGGCTAATTCCAAATCCCTATCTACCAGGCATGAGAATACCCACATCCTTATTCAACTCGTAGACAGATATCGCAACATTCACGTAGAAGGATTGAGAAAAAAGCACGAAAAATTTCAAGATAACCAGTAATCCGGAAAAAATTTGAAAGGAGTAACTCCCGAGTGTAAACAGACTCTACAGAGAAGTGCATCCACACACATGTCTGCTCAGTTCATTCAAGCGTTGGCTACCTGCCACGATTCGTGTATTATTGGACAGTACCCATGTCTATGCCATATTTGCAGGGTGTGCGTAATGGACAGGCCGTGTTTCTGCATCCATCCGTCATCACGTCTCGCTTCTAAAATTTACAACGTATTTAGATTAAATTGATATTGGAGGCCTATATTAAGATTTGTCAAACGAATGCTGTTTGGCTTCCTACTGTTCGTCAGAAGCGATACCGCCCACCAAAACTTTTCAGTTTTTACAAATGCTTATCATACTAATCATTATTTTCAAATTTGGGAGTTCTGCCTGACTAAAAGAGAACAGGTCAAAAGAAGAGCTGTTTCTGTCGCCGCATATCCATAAGCCCAACTTTGGCAACATTAGACATGGTAAAAATTTATGGAGTTTAAGTTTCCTAAAGTCACACAACCCATTGGTACGATCGCACAATCTGCCGGACCATCCGAAGGTTACAGATGTTAACGCGTATGGGAGACTGACATTAATTTGTCAGTTGAATTTTATTTTCCTTCATTATATGGTACTTATAGCGTTAAAAATATATAGTCCACAGAGCCAAGTGGGTTATTGATGCCAGATGAAATAGCAAGATGCCTCGGGAAGTATTTGGCCTATATCGGCTTGCAAAGAAATTACAGTAATGGTATTGTTCAGAAATCACGGATCTAACCTCGGGCTTGTTTCAAGTCAGACTACAAAACAACATTGCATAATGCAGGAATTACTTTTTTCTTCAGTTAAATGTTAACAGTATTTAAAGGGGTTTCAAATTAAAAGGTTATAGAGCTTAATGGAGCCAGTATTATTGTGGCAGAAGTAGTTGCTAACATGCACACTTGAGAGCAGGCTATTAAAATTTTTAAGTGTTATGATGTGGAGAGAAATAAATAATATCTTGGCCCGTCCCGTACAAAAAGGGATAAACAGCTTACGGAAGCATGTTTATGTCAGAAGAGCCTAAGTAACTTGACTATGTGTTAGATGGCTCCTCATAAACTTGCTTCCTATCTGAGAACGATCCCCAAACACTCGCGCGTCATAAATCAGGCAATTCTTCATCCACAACAACAACAACCACCCCAACACCGCCCCCACGCATTCGGACAGTGAAATCCTTACGTAAGAACATAGCATACAGCATTTGAATCGCCTTTTTTTATCAGTAAGTAACGCCTTAGTTACATGGTTTATGCTATAGCAGACCTCGTTAATGTGAAAAAGGTTTAGACACGTGACTATAGGACAATTGTAAATATCCAACAGGACGTCACCATTGAATAAATGCAGTGCACAATTTTGAGCTTCCTGAGTTTCGTCACAATTTTTCTCCATTCTTTATAAAAGTTATGGAAAACTGAATGGGTTAAAATAAAACATACCTAGCGGTATAATCAATCTGGAAATACAGCCAGTTTTTTTATTCGACAGTAACGTAGTAGTGTGATAAATTTTATTAGGCACCGGAATGATACATTGTACTTTGTCACCTATTCGTCAGTTGGAACAGACAGACAAAGCGAATGCGTGTTGAAAGTGCCTGCGACATTTTGCCAAAGTGAATTGCTGCTCCAGTTACAGCAAACTGAAATAATTAAAAAAAAACTACTCAACTAGTATTAACCACTGACACGCTTTGTTCGTGACGCCTTATCGTTGCGGGTTTCCCACTGTCAACTCTGAAAAGAATGTAAAAATTGACAGCCTTTTTTTTTACTGCAGTATGAAATATCAAACCCCATTGAAGACTTTATATATATTTTTTAGAATTGCTTTTTCATCTATTTTATTGTGAAACACCAGATATTATTGAGGTGATCAAGTCAAGGAGGATCATATGAACTGGACATGTAGCACGGATTTGGGATCTGGAGAATGAATACAAGGTTTAGGTCGAAAAACCTTGAACAAGGAGGTTACTTGGAGGACCTATATGGATAATTAATACTAAAATATACCATGAAACAAATAGCGGTGAGAGTGTGGACTGGATTGTGGCTTGTGGCTGTCGATCTGTTCGCTAAAGTCACGACGTCGAAGAAGTTTCGAACAGCAGGAAATGTCATTCGTCGGACACCACGCATGAAAACTTTGCTGGTTTCGTGTGTCGCATTCTTATTTTAAAACCGAGCATTTTGCTGTCTATAAGTAGTCCATGGCGGTGAAAAGGTAGTTGGATAGTTACTTTATGAGAGGTATCGAACATCACGTTTAGTGGGCAACCCTTCTGTTCATATTCAGTTTTATTACTGTCTTCGGATATTGCTTCTCATTAATGCCGTCTCAAGATATTTTTAGCAAGGAAATGAAATTTGATTTACCATTACTCAATATATATTAAATATTAATTTTTGCACATGCATACATCTTACAAGAATCCGCTTTTAATGGCATTCAGTCCTTTACACTAACTTAACAGAGTTGCAGTTAAAGGAACTGAAAACTAAAGCCATCGCGCAAAGCTGATCTTTGTCTAAATGCATACAGTTGATGTGTTGAGGGATAAAGGGGTACTTGAAACTTCTCATTGCAAGGATATTTGTTTAAAAGTTTTTATTAAATGGAAATGTTTAGGGGAAATTCAGAAACAACAGTCATCAGTCCATGCGTCTTATGTTATGACCCCTCAGTTTCAATTACACGATGTAAACTGTCTTTTATCTCATGTCTAGCATTGGCTTTGTCCGCATGCCCTTGGGTATTTATGTTTTTTCTGTCATGAACATAATATAACAAGCAGTTTCTAATACTTCGCGTTAACAACATATATTAGGTGGCCTTTCTAACATTTTAGGATGGAAACGATTGTGAAGCGCTATTACAACAGGTGTGTTAAAAAGATATACGTTTAAAGTTGTTTATTTTTCTCATAAATAAAAGGAACCCAGAAAGGATGAAACTAACTTTTTGAAACATTGTGGAAGTTGGTCACCTGAGACACGAAATCGTAGGTGAGAAGATTATATTGAGACTCGTTTTGTGTAAGAAGTTTGTGTTGATACGAACTAAGAATGCGTTGAGTTGGTGGGATGCTGTGGTCCCACTGATGAACCCTTACATTCTATAGAATTGTAAATTCCTTGAACAGCCGCAGAAATTTCAACCCTCACGAAGGCTCTGTACTAGAAGTCGGTTTTACATTCTGTATGAAAATATAAAACCAGAAGAATACTGCAGCAAGAAAGTACAATTTCAAAAGAAAATATTTTCCTCTTATAAATTGGCTTTTTTTTTTACAGATTGTACTAGCATTGCACGGTTGAAAAACACGTTATCATGTGATGATGATTTATCTTGATGTACCTCGAGTTTATCTTTAATTAACCTCTGTTTCCAACGGAACACAAACACGAAATAAAAAGTCCTCTGAAATGTTTGTGTATGGATGTGTCGGCTGCAAAAGAATTCATCATGGAAATTATGACGGGAGTTAGCTTTTTGTAAAAATGTGGTCATTGTAGAACGATAGAAGATTCTTAATTTCACGCTTACTTGATTATTCACATATTATTGTTTAATGGAGTTGTATTTCTAGATGCAGAAATAATAGAATTAAACGCGGTGTGTTATTATGTGTCAGTGAGGTGGTGGACTTTCGGTACAGCTAATTACTGTTTGATGACAATGCAACGAAAAATGTTGAGGGATGCAGAGGGAGATGACAGATAAACAAACGAACTGGACCATTGTCCGTGAAAACTCTTCATTCTCTCCTGAACCAGTTAGGGCAGTTTCGGTGAGATCAGGAATTGATGTAATTGAACCATAAAACTATGCGGTAGAATCCTGGCTGTCGTTTCCCACGCAACAGAGTGAGGTTTGAGGTTATGGTTCAGGTGGTAGACCTGCCGTGGCCATAGTGATCACCCACCCTACTGAGCGGTTGTAAATGAATTGAACTCTTGGTGGATCAGATAGCTGGCAATCGGAATTCAAAAAGAGTCAAAGGGTTTTGCCTCACATGCCAACAGAAGGACACAATTTAAATACACGTGCCAATATTATCTAACAAATAGAAAGCTGTGTAAAACTAGCATACACTAGAACAGAAAGTGATGTGAGCCGAAATCATGTACCATTCAGCAATTGTTTTTTATGAAACTCTGCCATAAATAATCTAACAGTCTGGGATGGATGTGTAGATTCCGATAAGCACAACACAAACTCTGGGTATAATTATGTCAGAAATATGTTATGAAATGAGCAGAATGGATGTGCGGTATGTGTGCTCGACAATGGAACCATCAGTATGGTCTCTGGCTGTTCATGTATTTTCAAAATCTGATTGTCTACCTCTGTATTCTGATATATTATTTGTGTGTTGAAGTTAATTCATATTTGTTTCGGAATGGTATGATCATACCTAGAAATGTTTGTTTTATGATATTGCACGCAGTTATATCAAAACTATTCCCAAATGCGTGACACTATTAGGGGAACGTTTAAAGGGAAAACTCGAAAAGATACACAAATAAACTTTTATCACGTGATGGCTGTTTCTGCACTACTATATGGAAGTGAATGTTAGACAATGAGTAGAAGAGACATACAAAAATTATAAACAGCGAAGATGAAATTTTTAAGATCTGTAAAGGGATGTACAAGACTGGACAATATCAGAAATGAAGGCATAAGAAAAGAGTTTGGAGTGTTTTCAATTAATGACAGAATAAGAAGACACAGGCAAGATTGGCTAGAACATGTGGAAATGATCGAAGAAGGACGAATGCAGAAACAGACCCTTTGTGTAGACCCAAAGGAAGAAGAGATTCTGGAAGACCACGCAGAAGGTGGATTTCATAGAAGTCGGAACAGGCCATCGGCCTAATCCGTTAATTAGAGAAGAAGAATTCGTTTTAGAGTATTTGTGAAATTTGTACTGAAGTGCATGCAATGTAAGTGTTAATAATGCACTAAAATATGCCATATCTAAAATTATTCGCAACTTATCATGAATAGATATCCGAAACAAAACTTAATCGAAATCGCATTCATAGATTCGGAGATGAAATTTTCTGAATAACAGGCAACATGTCCCTGTTACACGTTCACTTAAGCATTTCGTCTATGAAACATATAAAATCCACTAATTGTGGTTGTTGATCCGAAAGAAAACATGATCTTGTGCAGACCATCAGTTGAAACACGGGTCCTCCATTCCTGTAAATCCAAAATACGGTCGTATGAAGAAGTGAATCTGAAAGTTACTGGATTTTCACCGAGCCACTTCCTTCATCACTCAAGACCTCGAGGTCCATACGTCAGTGCCAGCAGGACAGACAGACAGACAGACAGACAGACAGACAGGCAGTGAGAGAGGCGTAGATGCTATGCTGACTGCAGTACCTTCTGCCCTTACATTAAAAGGCAATCACTTCGAAACCCTCAAGGTAGTGGCCCTGACTCCTGTATTTGCTACGATTCCCCTGCTACTACCGCTCAGATAACTTCTGACAGACACATGACAGCATGAACGCTACCTTGATGTATTGATCCTCAAGGTACAGTGGTAGAAGGGGTTTAGTGAATTCCATTTGCTTCGCCACTGGCGATTGATTACTGGTGGCAGGTTTAGGTTATAAAGTGTCTGGCCTTACTGAATATAGTATGGCCTGTCAAGTAAGGCTCCATTCATCCACTCTCTTCTTTGAGGCTATCGGTGAAATTGGTGAAACACAGTATAATGAGGGACGAATGACTTTTTTTTTCTTTTCTTTTTTTCTCCGTCCTTTTTCCCTTATATTTTACTTTTTCCTATTTTATCTTTCTCCTCGCCTTCGCATTTTACCGTCTTTAATGTTCATTTGCATCGCTTAAATTTCTTTCACTTCAATTCATACTTTCCTTGTATTTCATTTACAATTAATGCATGTCTCTGTTCTGTCCAATTGCTTCTTATTACTCATATTTATGTTACACTCTGCTTCCTTTTTATTTCGTTATTTGTTTCCTCTTTTCGTTTGTGTCGTCCCTTTTTAATTTATTCAGTCTTTTCATCATACTATATTCTGTCTTGTTTTCCATTTCTGTCTTTAGGTCTGTCTGAGTCTTGTGAGATTTCATGTTCTCACGGCAGCGATTATGAAGATGGCTGTCTTCTAAGATGTTGCGATCGTCGAAGATGGAGGTAGCGAGTACCTCTGAAACGTTATTAAACCAAACTACAATGCTACAACAACCCAGAAGACAGACATATTTTAATTTTTGTCGATGGTTGGTGTATGCCTCAGTTTTTTTACAGTCTTATTATTGTGGAAAGGTAATGTTAAGTTGAATCTCATCCACATTCTACAACATGACATTCAACATCATACGTTTCTGTTTCGCGTCCAATACAGCGCGCAGTTCTGATGTCTAGGCCAGCTCACCGCTATCGCCAGTTCATTCATTTTTAATCTTTGGGACGTTTCCTCTCACCTGAAAGCTTTAATGAAAAATGTGTTCATGAAGTGAATTACAGCAAGAATGTTGCTTACATTCGACTGGTATGCCTGTATGTAAAATAGACTAAAATATGTTTTTACTGTCTACATCTGTATTATACAGTTCAGTTGTACTTTGAAGTTTTCATATAGGCCTATTCTGGATCGACTTGATTAATTTCTGTGCTCGGCCTTTGTTTCAAGTGTTAGCAGCTTTTATGCGAAATTTGTAATTAAACGTTTATAACCTGACAGATTTAACTGTTAATGACTTCATTGTATCTTGGCTTCTGCGAGCATTTCTATTGAGTTTGATTACAACTGGTTAATGATTAGGGGTTTATCTCTTCGAATTACATATAGGTCTTTAGAATCATAATAATGCTTGTTTATTTATTTTTAATTTATTTTATTTTATTATTCAGATGAAATTTTAATACGTTTTTATATTGTTTTGTTCAAACGTATCTGTAACCATTATAATCTTGCCAGTCATGTAATTAGCTGACCACTTGAATAATCAGGGAGTAATTAACGATGTCAATAGAAATATTTTCTCTGTTTAACGTTGTGAATGGATTTATAGGATCCAAGCACCTCGATTTATTTCGCGATAGTAAAAGTACTACAAGAAGCTAAAACATTGACATTGGATAAATTGTGACAATGTTATAGGATTTACTTCAATCTTTGAGTCGAGATTCGAACCATATAATTCCCAATGCCAAGCGGAAGTCCTAACTGAAGAGTGGATTGCAGTGTCCATAGTTGAAGTCTCGCTATCTTACGTGTCTATCGTTACGTCCGTCCGTAATCTTTCCTTTAAAAACTTCTTTACGAAGCAGAGATTTAAGGTTCTGACGACGGTGGTAAAGTCGATTGTGGTCTTCTGGTGCAATGCCGTGTAGTCTTGTAGGTAGATAACCACAACCACCTAACCGCATACAAGACTACACGTCATCACAACCCAGAAGCCCATAATCGGCTTCTTTGCCCAACTTTCATTCCTAATATCTCTACACATTTTATCTTACTGCCAGATTTCAGATTTCTTGCTCAAATTTGAACAATAGGACGTTACATCATTTTGATTAACATATCCTTTTCTCATTCAAGAGGTCTCTCCCGTGTTGAAATCTTGGCCTCATGAGCTGTTCTAATTATAGCTAGTCCCTCTATGAAATGAGGTTAGTGTTTACTGAAATATGTGAAGACTGTTACCTTTTACGTTCTTACCAATACGTCATTTATAATTCTCTCGTGCTTCATCATTCGACAGTACACTCTGTGACATCAACATGGTGGCAGCAAGAATTCTTTCGGTTTGATAACGATAACTAATGGACCATGGAGATAGGCAAATGAAATGTTGTGCACTGAACATATTCTGTATGACATATTTATCACATGTTAATAATTAAATTACAAACATGGGACGGAGCGAAATGTTTGAAGTTACATCGTACAGATGTAACGAAGTGGGGATGTGTACTAGTCCCATGAGAGAAGCCGCGTGATCTAGGCGTTCACGATTTTGACCGCTTGAACGCTAATCCCAGCGGATTCTAATCCCACTCGACGCATGGATGTGTGTCCGCTCCTTCTGCGTTGTATTCTGTGTAGGTCTTTTAAAAATAAACCTTAGAAAATCTGTTAAAAAAAATTCCCCAGAAAACGCCAAGTCTTGGAATGGGTTATGTATGACGCCTGAGACGCATACGAAATTGTACCAGTCCAGAATACGCACAGAAATGGATTTGTGAATTATGTATTTGTCGTATGTATGTTTTATAGTCTGACGCATTAGAAGGAAAGTAGGCGTATAACAGGCTCTCACGCTAAAGCCGAAGTTGTACTCTGAACTCCAGCACTGAAAATCTAGGAAAAAAGTAGGCATATTTATGTTTTACAGAAGATTCTTCTTCATCGTAGCAAAGAAGTGTTTGGTGGTATTTAAGTCCTCCCATCCCATTACTGATCTCTTCTGTTGCAGACGAGTCCTGACGGTAACACTACCACGAGTACAGTGACGTTTGTGCCGACCATGGAGGACAGCGGGAAGATCCTGACGTGCAGAGCTACTACACCCCTTATTGATGACACCACTCTGGAAGACGGTTGGAAGCTCAACATCCACCGTGAGTACACAAGTGTTTGTCACGTTCTTGGGTTAAATCATACAGTGCTAATGGATGACAGATATTTCGTAGTTTACTACAGTTCTGACGAGCGAATACCGATACAGTATCTATAATCCCCGTCAACCTTTCTCAAATCACACTTTAACGTCGCTCCACGAAAATTAATATTGCAGATATGTTTGACCTGCTGTATATTAAAACAGTTGGTTCTAATTACTTTACTTATTCTCAAACTTGGCATCATATTCCAGTTAACGGCTGGTTTTACGCCGCGGTCGTCTTTAAGCCAGAGAAATCGTGATATTTATTGGTCTTTAGAGCATTTATTTTCTAATTTGACCCCTTTATTTTCCTTGTAAATTCATAAATGAAGCTTTGTGAAGTAGTGGTTATTACTCCAGCTTCAGATTTGAGACAACCCTGGTCAGATTCACGGTCGGTAAGCTGACTGGTCCGAAAATTTCCCAGACCCTACATTCATATGCTATTACCATCTCCTTCCAGATATTCATGACAATTTACGCACCTTATTCGATGCTATATGCAATCTACAAGTCCCCCAGTGTCGTAAAAAGGCCTTGTTTACACGTAAAACTAAATTCAAGTGGCACAAAGAAATGAATGGCTGTGAAGTAGACATGGACTTGCTCAGATGTAATTCGTGGTCTTCCGGATCGCGTACTTCAAGTCTCAAATTGAATAACTGTAAGTTCCTTCGCCAAAATGTTTCCAAGTGCTATGCTCAGTCCAGTCAAGTAGACCGAACATAACGAAGCATAAAGAGCTTAAATAAATACGGACTTAGGCACAGATTTTTATTACAATTGCCGACTCATCTGCCTATCGTATTCGAGATATTGATAAGATATAAATAAAATTATATTTTAGGGAATATAACAAGTCAGAGATACCTAAAAATTTCTGGAGTAGAGACATAATTTTACAGTTGTAAAATTGTGTGCTTAATAGTTCTGTTTTCCCAATAATGATTTTAGTCATACATAAACGAAAATTGATGTTTAAGGGAGGCACCAAAAACAGAGAACTAGAGGAGAGAGACAGAGTTGTACAGAGAGGGGTCGGAACGAGCCACAGGCACTACATAGTAGTGTGTTAACCTCAATTGCTCTTGAGTGTTTCACGCAAACGTATTGAGCATGCGTAAATAGAACATGGGGGTTGCTGCAGAGGGTCTGAGAGTCACACAAGAGGCTCCTCCCGCCTTTGCGATCACAAATTTCTGTGGCTGCAAGTTGCCAGTGACAACTGACATCGGAGAGTAAATGAAAAATTCCGCGTCTCTCATAAAGTACACTTCTTCAAACGGAATATCGATGGATGTTTTCTTTCTAAATCTCTGGTTCCTAAACTTTCTTTCGCTAGATTATTGAGGTTGTTGGAAAAATTGTTTAACTCTTTCTTTAATGTATATTCACCAAAACGTTACATCCTTAGGGTATTAATTGTGTTTTTGATATTGATTGTAATTACACTGCCTTTCTTGCACCCAACATGCTACAAAAGCGGTAAAATCATTATATTTTTAATCGTCACTTTCTAATTTCTGTCGTTATGTAGGATCTCCTGTTTGATGTTTTCGACATTCTCTTTAGTATCTCCTGTGAGTGCCGGCAGAGTACTTCGCCATGTTCCATGACCGTCTCTTTCCATCGTCTTACCTACTTAACATTTAGTCACCTCGCATTGCATTCAATGCGAGATGACTACCACGTGATTATATAAGAAACTTAGGAATCAGTCTCCTCCTCTTTGGAGTTACAGATGAGAGGATAAAAAGGGGTTATTGGGATGATATTTTAGAAAATGAATGTGGTCTGGGGATGCCGGGTTCGTCTATTCTGATTTCCCAAGAAACGGGCCACTTTTAGCGATGAATATTGCGAATCAGTTATCAACGTCCGTCGTTTATGTCTGCCAGAAAAACGTAAATTCGTTTTCTCTTATATTCTGTTTGACGCTCAGTTACCTTTTATAATTTGTCTGTCATTCAAAGATTAATTTCCTTGACTGACTTACAGTCCTGCAGGGTTTTTTGCGTTGTAATAGGCCACAGCATCTACCCTACTGTGTGCTTTCTAATTGCAGTAAATAATAATAGATGTATTTTATTCATCGCTGCATAACGAGTACAGCTGTTGTACAACCCGATGTTTCGAGCACAGGGTGAATTTGTAGTTATGTCCCATTTTAACAATTATAACTGTTTATTTTATTAACCGCAGTTAATATAAAGTTTTTACTTTTTTTTATTTGAGGTATGTAATGGGGTTCTGCAAGTGTTATAAAAAGATACAAGCGGATTTTGTTGCCAGCGTATTTTAGTACGATGCAGTCATATGTTTTCATCTTTCAACGTCAGTTTCAACATCTTTTTTCCTAGAGAGTTATTTGTTTGGCTCTGTTTACGCACTCAATTCTGGCTGAGTAATATTTTTTATGCTTTTCCATTCGAGATATAAAAATGGCTGCTTGCTTTCATCCGTTCGACCGTTTGTCACTGAGGCCAATATATGAAAATAAATCTATTCATTATTTCGTTCATTTAGTTTGGCCACAATACTGTTCTATTTTTTTTAATTTAAGTAAGCAGTAGCATCGGCATTAACTATGACGTTTTTTCACTCTTAATTAAATTTATTGTGTAAAAATATTGGGATCAGTTGCATTTGGTCAGAAAACAAATGTCCTTTGTGTTTCCAAAATTTGCATCTCTTTCGAAGATTAGAACGTTTTATCCTCATTAACTTTGTCACATGTAAACAGAGAAAAGCCACAATGACGGTTTTGTTATTTCTGTTTGTTTGTTTGTTTGTTTGTTTGTTCAGAATCATATGAAAGAAACGAAACTTCAGTGTAGCTTCAGCTTATCGCAGTCGCCATGCTCACTTTTTCAGTCGCGCCTACTTTTATTAATACTCATTTACAAATAAGTAATTGCTTTTGATAAAATGTTTTTGGCCCTTAACGGTGTTTGTAGTTGGACTAGAGCCTGTGTTCTTCCACTTCTTTAAGTTACTCATTGCATCTTAACAGAAGTTCTGTTGATAATTAAATAACGAAGTATTAAAGACGCATTAATTTTGTGGTAATAAAATTCTCAGTCTTGATTTTTATGTCGTGTTTGAAAATAATTCTGTGTTTTGGTTATATAATTGTACGTACATATAAGTTAATATGTAACTGGAAAATAGGAATTCCTAGACAAAACTTCTAGGGCCGAGGAAGAAGAAATTTACTTAAAGTGTTGGTATAGCTCTGAATATTTAATATTTTATCTTTAACTCTGAATTCTGCCCGCAGAATGTACTTATGAGTTCCGTATAATCCTCAGATTAAACGATGATTATGAACCTAAACAGCATTAACCGGTTCATCACTATAATGGAGACGCGTTGGTAGGTAGGAGCCGAATTTTACGTAAGATTTGAGGTTTTCACGGCGGTGAAAATGAAGATTTCTGTCTTCTGGGTTGTTGCGCTGTGTAGTCTGGTTGATGTTTACCAAAGTTTCGGAGGTCATACTGCCTCCGTCATCAGGGCGTTGAGTATGAAGATTTCTGTCTTCTGGGTTGTTGCGCTGTGTAGTCTGGTTGATGTTTACCAACGTTTCAGAGGTCATACTGCCTCCGTCATCAGGGCGATGAATATTATTATGAATTATTCATCGCCCTGATGACGGAGGCAGTATGACCTCTGAAATTTTGGTTAACATCGACCAAACTACACAGCGCAACAACCCAGTAGACAGAAATATGAATTTTATATGTTATTTAGTTGAACTGCCTGCTTGAAGGTGGCAAAGAACACAAACACTTCTTTCCAGCTTTTGGATGTGATAAACGTTTTATATTACTCGATGATATCTGAAGTTTCGGAGGTCAAATACATCAAATTATATGTATTTGTTGGAATATTTTCTTAGAACGTATCCTTTCGTTTTAATGAGTAATATATAACATGGAAATGAATTAACAAATTCCCTCACTTCACTGAAATGTCACGAAGGACCTGTAGAGCGTACAGTGAAACAAAGGGAAGCCGATTGGAATTTGAGCCCTACATTTCGAAATTATTGATGTAGGCCTACTTTGGGATTAAAATAAACCTCAGTAAAACCTAAACTCAGATATATATATTTTTTTTTTTTTGTTAAATCAAATTTTCTGGTTCAGGCTGTTATTATGATCACTAAATTGTAATATTTTTTTCCAATAAATAAATCCTCATTCCTCTAGAAAGACCTTAACAAAAACTGGTTGACTAACAGATAAAATATTCAGTATCTCAAATGTTAAAGTGTTTTAAGTAAATTTCTGTCGAATTTTCAGTCTTCTACATTTATTCTTGACTAGGAAACAGTCCTCGATTTCAAAAGATAGATGTACTTCCGCTGTTAGCAGTAGACTCGGTGGATCTCTTGAGGCAGGGAGGGGGGGTACTAAGGGTCCTTTCTGTAGTCTTCAAATTTTGTCTAGCCAGGGTTCGCTGTGTATTTCCCCTACATGTCGAGGACAGCAACCCGCATTGCTGGGCCGCAGCTCCCCGGGCTCAGGGGTCGCCTGCCCCCACCGCGCCACTCATTCCTGTAGGAAATCGATTGCACTGACGTCACATGCACAGTGCTGCCTCCTGTGTACTACATGCCACAAGTCTGTGCTGTCTAATTAGAATTGGCCACATGGAAAAGAAACTGGTGAAACAGTTAAAAGTGAGAGGCCAAGGTTTGTTGTTCTGCACAAGAGCTGTTGTACAAGATTTGCATTTGGAATGCCCAATAAATGTTTCTGCCTCGGCTCCTCTGACATGGTTTAGCTTCCCCAACTTTCTTATTAGCTTTCTCAATAATTCTCACTACCTATAACTGAATTATCTACATTGCATTCACCACAAATTATTGAGATTTTAAATCTAAATTTGACATTAATATAGAGGTTTGAACGGGCCAGGTTCATAAGATAGCGACCAGTGTTGTATAGAACATTAAGGACTATCTTGGGCCTTTCTGTTTTCGAAAAGAGAAAAATTCATCCGTAGTTGCGCTCATCTCGTGCTCGAAGCAAAATTGGACTCCGAAAACAAATCCCGCCGATTAGATTTTCTCGGGAATTTACACAGGTGTCCTCTCCTGAAAATAGTTCGAGATAATACCCTTCGAAGCTGACATTCGATGTCTTTCAACGTCCCTCAAATGCCAGAATATACTTCGATAATTGATAGTGCCGTTAAATAATTTATTCTGTGATATTGGCATTTGTGCATTGAAAGTAACATATATTAATGATGTGATATAAGGGACGATTGTAAATATATCGAGTTTCATTTGGGCTGGAATGAAGTCTGGCTCAGGAGCTGTACGGATAACATATCCGAAGATAGACTTCGGGTTTGCGCCGGGTACAATCTGAAATTTCTGTCTTTCGGGCCTCTACATTAACTCGCTATGAGGTAGACCATCGACTTAACTTCGAAGTAATTCCACAGCACATTTGCCTCAGTATTCTGGTACATATTTATCTCCCTGTGTTCAGTTAGCAAAGTAGGTTATTCATAATTCCCTTACACATTAGAAGAAATCTCTAGATTTGAATGGTGAAATGGATGGTGACATAGGATATGCCATTAGAAAGAGAAACTCTCCCAGTTTATTTTACATACCTCATAAATGATCTATGTGTCCGCACTTTGTGACACGGCAGACGTCAAGCCGATAATTCATTTCCGCCCATACCCGCTGCAGCAGGTCGAAATACTATTTTCTCACGCATATACATAGAGAACTGTAGGAATCTGAGTGACATTGCACGAATTTAGAGGTCATAGATATGTCAAGGTCATGCTAAGGTCACAATATATACTCAGTGCATAATTTGTGTTGGGATAGATTACGTTATGTTTGGTTAGGTTAGGTTGGGTTAAGTTAGGTTAGGTTGGGTTAAGTTAGGTTAGGTTGGGTTAGGCTACGTTAGGTTGGGCTATGTTAGGTTAGGCTAGGTTAGGTTAGACTTCGTTGAGGAAGAGTACGTTAGGTTAGGTTGTTTGTTTAGTGGATTTTGTTAGGTTAGGTAAATTTTCAAAATTTTTGTGACATTTTGACACTTATGACCACAATTCGTCACGCCGTTAGAGTACGTCACGCGTAGTTACGCTTTGTCACGCTAGAGCACGCTTGGGCACTCTTAGACTCACTTTTCAATTCTTCGTCATATTTAACCCTTATGGCGACCTCTCCGCACGCCTTTATAGCAGGTCACGCTTTGTCATTCTTGGACACTTTTGATCACGCTTTGTTACCGTAAATACCTGGTTGACCATACTAATGTCAATATGAGGCCACGTATAGGTCAAGGTTATATAGATTTCACGACATAATCGGCCCAATAGTTTGCCAGATACAAGTCTTCAAAAATCTCAAGGTCATATATTTTCACACTAATTTCTGCCAAACCGTAAATACCTGATTGACCATACTCTTGTCAAAATGAGGTCACGTATAGGTGAACGTCATATGGAAGTAACGACAAAATCGGCCCACTAATTTCCTAGATACGGGTCTTGAAATTTCTCAAGGTCATATCTTTTCACACTTATTACTTCCAAACCGTAAATACCTGATTGTTCATACTCATGTCAAAATGAGGTCAAGTACAGATCAAGGTCATGTGGAAGTCACGACAAAATTGGCCCACTAGTTTCCTAGATACGGGTCTCTAAAATTCTCAAGGTCAAAATGTTTTAACACTGAGTTCTGCCAAACCGTAAATACCTTGTAGACCATATTCATTTCAAGATGAGGCCACATATAGGTCAAGGTTGTATGGAAGTCACGACAAGATCGGCCCAATAGTTTGCCAGATACAAGTCTTCAAAAATCTCAAGGTCATATATTTTCACACTAATTTCTGCCAAACCGTAAATACCTGATTGACCATACTCATGTCAAAATGAGGTCACGTTTAGGTGAACGTCATATGGAAGTCACAACAAAATCTGCCCACTAGTTTCTTAGGTACGGGTCTTTAACATTCTCAAGGTCATATCTTTTCACGCTAATTTCTTCCAAACCGTAAATACCTGGTTGACCATACTAATGTCAAGATGGGACCACGTATAGGTGAAGGTCATATGGAAATTACGGCATAATCGGCCCACTAGTTTCTTAGAAACGGGTCTTTAAAATTCTCAAGGTCATATCTTTTCACGCTAATTTCTGCCAAACCGTAAATACCTGGTTGACTATACTCATGTCAATATAAAACCACGTATAGGTCAAGGTCATATGGAACTCACGACAAAATAGGCCCACTAGTATCCTAGATATGAGTCTTTAAAGTTCTCAAGGTCATATCTTCTAACGCTTATTTCTGCCAAACCGTAAATACCTGGTTGTCCATACTCATGTCAAAATGAAGTCACGTACAGGTCAAGGTCATATGGAAGTCAGGACAAAATCTGCCCACTAGTTTCCTAGATACGGGTCTTCAAAATTCTCAAGGTCACATATGTTCACACTTATTTCCGCTGAACCGTAAATACCTGATTTACCATACTCATATCAAAATGAGGTCACGTATAGGTGAACGTCATATGGAAGTCACGACAAAATCGGCCCACTAGTTTCCTAGATACGGGGCTTTAAAATTCTCAAGGTCATATCTTCTAACGCTTATTTCTGCCAAACCGTAAATACCTGGTTGACCATACTCATGTTAAAATGAGGTCACAGATAGGTCAAGGTCATGCCAAGACCACGACAAGATCACGCAAACTGTTTGAGATTTAGAAGTTGCAAACTTTTCAAGGTCATTCAAAATACTATTTCCTTACGCATTACATCGAGAACTGTAGGAATCTGAGTGGCAATGCACACATCATTTAGCGGTCATGGATATGTCAAGGTCATGTGAAGGTCACGATATTTACTCAGTGTCTAATTTGTGTTGGAATAAATTATGGTAGGTTGGGTTAGGTTAGGTTAGGTCAGGTCAGGTTAGGTTGGAGTGACCATAATCATGTTAGTTTGAAGTCACTTATAGATAAACTTAATCCATAAGGCAGGGCAATTACATTCCAAAAGATGAGGCTACTTGAGAAAGATAGTTTCAGTTTGTTTAGGTTTGATTATGTTAGGTTGGGTTAGGTTTGGGTGGGATGTGTTAGGTTATGTTTTGGTCTCTTATGTTGTGTGGTTAGGTTTGTATCGTTTTAGCTTTTGTTATTACGGGATAGGTATGTTGTGGATACGTATCTGTCAATGCCATTAAAGTTCAAGTTCATTAGAGAACGAAATTTTCCCACAGTTAATTTTGAAGAAACATGTATATCTTGGTGAACATACGTATCATTGAGGTTGCGTACAAATTTAGGTCATGTCACAGACACGACCAGATCTGTGGAGTCGGAGTCGAAGTCGGTAAAAATGTACCTATTCCGACTCCGACCTCGTTATAAAATCTTCAGAACTATTTCTATACCGTGTGAGACTTATATTTAAATATAGGTTTTAAGTCTAAAAAGTAGGCTCATGATTGTTTCGTTCACACCTGCGATTGGAAAGCACGATATGTTAGAAAGTTGAGCACCATTCTTCTTTAAAAAACAATTACTTTGATCAGGGTTAATGGTGTTTAAATGTTAACCACTGTCTCCAAACGCGTTTATACGTATCCTAAAATAGTGTAATAACACTAATTAATTCTATCTGTGAACCAGTGAACGATAATATGGTATCATTCAGCTCTGTCTCGTGAATAAAAGATATTCTGCAGGTCTTTCGGAATTTGTAGATTTATTCTAAAGCCTTCCCACATTTCCGTCTTGTCATTGTTGTATGTCTCCTTATACAAGGTTGCTTCTGTGGAACAATTCTGAGCTTTGTTGACCACGATTCCGTAATTTCTATGCGTATTTTTATTTCTCCTTCCATTTTAGTCCTTTTTATTATCGTTTTCTTCTCCTCTCTCGTTCGGCATTATGTTGCAGCTTGGTTAAAAGTTGGTTGTCCTTCATCCATTTCCAGAAGACGGAGGAGGAAGGCGCAGAGGCAAGGCAGCAAGTAGGAACTTGCCTCTTAATTATCTCTCGTCTAGCTGTGATGATGCAAACGCCTGAGGCACATTTCATAGATTGAAACAGTCGCTTTCAAAAGCACATAAACACATCCTCGCTTAACAGGAGACGAGACTGAGCGAATCTGTCGTGTTTTTCTGCTGTGCTTTCGGGATCTTCGGGGTCAGAAGTTTTCTGAAAGGGACGCAATTTCCTTCCTGATAAACAATTGGAGAACTCTTTGAAACATGTGACAGCTGTTCATCTACCAGTGAACACTGTACAAATCATTTCGTTGTCTTTATTTGATATTTAACCTCATAACCAAATCTGTACACCTGGTGGAATATTCTGTCACTTGTTTATAAAGTTCATGATTACATCGACTGATTTAGCTGTTATTTCCTGTTTTTTTCTCAGTTACTCATATATAACAAATAGATTTAATCTAACAGATATGAGCGTTGATGTCCTTTATAAGTTGAGTCATATAATAACTAACTTCCGGTACCTTTGTTATACGTTTACAGATTTATCTTGTTATGGAAGCCGGAGGTTCGACGCTGTGTGATAAGAATACTTACCATGCATAGTTGTAAATTCTATAGACTTTTCTCTCTGTCTTTCAACATAATATTTTATGGTGGTTTTTAGATACGATACTCCTGTATATTTTTATTATATTTCAGATCTAAATTTGGGTACCTATATTGTTACTGCCTTGAAATATTGATGTAAATATTTATTTAATTCTTGCATATCGGATTTCTAAAAACTTCTTAAAATCTTTTGAAATTTATTATGTTTATTATTTATTCCTAAGTAGTGCCCTCTGTATAAGCTTTTATGTATTATGAAATGTAAGGCTGCATTTTGTGTGTGTGAGAGAGGGAGGGAGAGAGAGAGAGACGGGAGGAGGTGGCTTATGGGACACAAATGCGGTTAAAGAAAGTGGAAGCGACAAGAATCTCTGAGCTAGTGTAGCGTTACTACTGTCATAAAGCCACCCGAAACAACGAGGCCGGGTGTCGCTCAACTTTATCATTTTTATGCAAACATTCTACAGGGAATCCATTCGAATTCTAGCCATTCTCCATTTCAAACGCATTGACCGCCTTACCCAAGGATATAAAAACTTGGCATAAATCAAACTGTGCGTACTAATCTGTGATTAGTTTTGTAGAAAAAGGGCAGTGAGATAACGAAAATTGCAAACATGAAGTGGATTAAATTTGGGAATGCTTGTCACCATTCAGTTCGAAATATTTTATTTTACAGTCTCCATTCTAAGCACCGAAACATTAAAATATATAAAAATATAATTTTACCTGTATTTCATATGGGTGTGAAACTTTGTCCCTATCCCTTACGAACGAATACAGATTGTCATAGTTTAAAAACAGGTTACTGACTAGACGATTTCTTTTTTGAGAGAAGCAGGCTGGGCAACGTTTCATAACGAGTAACCTAATATTTCTTCAACAAATAATATTAGGAAGAAACAGACGGCTGGTCATACAGCACGCATGAAGGATATTAGAAATATGTGTAATTTTTAAGATGGCTCTTTCCTGGGTTGTTGTACAGTGTGGTCTTGTAAGAACTTTACTTACGTTTCAGAGGTCCGGACGTCTGTAAAGTTGGTAAATTTCTAGTAAGGGAAAGCGTTTTACATTTACATCAGAAGTAGTGACCAAGTTACTGTTTTGCATATCCTGGCGTTCAGCGTTTCGTATTGTGAAGGGGTGAACATAATTTTCGAAATTAATAACATAATCATTTCCAGAGTGTATTATTCTTTTGATTTTTGTTTACCGGTTTTGCCTGTGGATATTTAAATTTCAAACATGATGAAATTATTTGTTGCTGTTGCTGGTTTTGTGGTCTCCAGATGTGAACTGTAGACGTTGAATAAATAGTCGCCACAAGAGACAGGTCTCCAGCTTGGCTGTTGCTAGCACCTGGTCACCGTAAAATATTCTGCGCTACAGAACTTTCACAATGGCCGTTATGTCAATTTAATCACCGCACAGCAACTAAGTAAATTCCATTAACATTGTAATAACTGACTCTTCATATGAAAACAGTTGGATCTGTAGGACAAAAACAGCAAACAAGAAACTTTGTTCCTCCGTACATCCGTCCCTTTGTATACCACGCAGTCCTTCATTTCATCCTCACTTTAGAATAGACTATATCGGTAGCAGATTTATTTCCATTTGCTACTTGTGTTTTTTCTCTGAAACCAGAGATGCTAAGGACAACATTACGTGGCTAATCATGCTTAAATAAGAAAATAACTATAACTATTAAAGATTAAATATACGAGGAACGGAGAGAGATAATATCATTTTTAGGTTCACCCTTGTCCTATGTAATGAGTATTTTTATTTCTTGAACTCCCACACCATCACATTATTCTTAAAATTAACTTCGTTTATTTAGCTTAATGGATTCAGCAACTGACTGTGGCCGAAGGTGTGCAGTTCGAAAGTTAAATCCTGGGAACCATGTAAATAAAGTATACGGTTCTATGATAAAATTTCGAAGAAAGGCCAGACCATCAGATTTCATATTCTGGTCCCGTTTCTTGTAGAGATTACTGTCGCGTGGTGTCAACTGTTGTGTTTGCTGCCCTGGAAAATTGTGCCGTAGACAAGAAGATATACTTGCACACAGCGTCTCCATGCATCATCTTTTTTTGTAGCCCTATCTTTGTCTCTCAGTGCAGCAAAAATTACGAATGACATTGTTTTTTGAATTCGGTTTAGCGAAATTTCTGCTGGAAGGAAACTTTTTAAATATAGCCACTTTCTAGTTGATACAGTCTTTTGAGAAACTGCTTGAATTGCATAGCGCATAATGGAGATAACCCAATGTGATTTTGTGTCCTTGTGTTTCACATGAAATAAACTTAGAACATTAATATTTTCTGACATGTTTCGAGTTGTTAGCTTCCGTAGTGTGTGCGTGGTCCCATATTGCACATACCGACAGGTCAGGTACCTTTTTCCCCTCTTACGTTCATGCTTTGTTTTGTTTTGTCCGTGACCATGTTGTTCTCCATAGCAGTCACCACTTCAAATTCTCATACATACACAGGCCATGTTAATGACAGAATGCAGTGAAAGAAAACTCTTAATTAGTTTGCTGGCAGAGTACGGAATGATCAACCAGTCGAAAGCTGTGGTCTCTGACGCTACATAGGGATATATCTAACGTTTCTACATTACGCCACTCTGAAGCGCCTGCAGCATTGTGTTTAGAGAGCCCGCAATGCTTTCAGAATGTCAGATGATTTGCCTGCCTCGTAGGTGAATGAGGAAAACAGAGGAACAACATCGTGGAATGTATTCGATTTCTGTCCAATTATACCGCATTCCTATGGGAGTTTAGAGAGTAAGAGAGAGAAAATACAAATATGAAAATAATTGGAGTGATGGACGAGGTATAAAAGCTGGAATGTAGTAACTAGTTTGCTAGAAATAGTACTGGTTAGAAAGTGTAAAAGGAATAAATTAAATTAATTCGTGAAGTGGGTATGAATGTTTAACGCCACTCTGATCGAAATGATTCGGTAGTCTTTCACCCTGAGGAAAGGTTTCTCGGGACTTGACTTGGTAGAAGGTTGGGAGACGTAGAATTGAACGACAGAAGAGGCAACAGTCAAGGATAAATGCAAGAGTAGGAAACGAAAAGAAAAAGATGGGTCTGTAGTGAAGTGAGGAGGACGTGTTGATTTGCTGTAGTATTGGCGGCATCTTATTTTGCTTTAAAATATCGTCTTTAGAAGAAAAAAAACAGAAGATGCACCAAAGTAAAAAGGGAGAGAATAGAACTGAAACGAAATCCAATTTAAGACCTTTTCTACCCATGATATGTCTCTTTCTATTTTATTCTTTCTCTCTCCATCAAAGTTTAGTACTAGAATCTCCTGAAGATGTCTCTTCTAACCACTGTTCGGTCAACATTGATTGAGTTTGCCGCAGCTGCTGTAGCAGGAGAAAAGTCCTTGTTGGTTTATGGAGGGCATTGCACAACTTGCTGCCATTTGTATCATATATGTTATTTCAGTGATGTGCTGAAAGTGGAAAGAATGAAGCCACCTGTAAAGGGTATAGACAGTGGCTCCTGAACTCGGCATCGAACGGTGCACAAAAATACTACACTCCTCTCGAAGTCCGCGCATTTACCACCTGTTCACAAGATGTGCAAAAGCTTTGAACGCCAGACCAGTGGGTTTATTCATTCTTGGATTATTTACAGGCGTTGTTTCAACTTCATAAGTTAATTGGCGTCATTGAAATGTGCAAATGATGTTGAACTGTGAGTTGTAAGGATTTTGACTGAGGGGACCATGACCTATTTTAAGAAATTATCGTGTAATTTGGCTGGAGAGATCGAGGGAAAACCACGAAGAGTATGATATAGCCCGCATCCGATAAACAGGTCTGAATTAATTTTGAGTGCTTCCGGAGAACACGTCTGCAGCGTCCCCGCTGTACCATCGCATCCAGTCGTCGTCATCGTCTTGAAGAAATCCGTTTGAAAACGATCAGACAAACAAGCGAGACCAAAAATCTGAGATTGTCGCGTTGAGCACGGAAATATCCCGGGGAAAGAATGCGACAGAAGAACAGAAATTTGCTTTCAAAGTGTGGAAGTGTGTGTTAAAGTTTTCTACCTTAGAAAGGAAAGTGTATTTTCCAAATACGCGAAACTTGATTTCAAGCATTATTCACTCCATACTCCATCTTACAGAGTTTTTGTTTTGTTTTGTTTTTTTCCGAGAATACAGCATGTAGTTTCACAAGCGAGGAGGAGCATTGAATTCCCGACAGAGGAGTGTGCAGGTAACCGTTTGCGACGTTTCTAAACTCGTTTCACAGTGTAGAAGTGAAAAGCGAGTGAGTATCTTCTTCGCTTAGTGTAAGAATCGTTACACTCATGCCGAACAAGACTCTGTTTCAGCTGTTCTGAACATGGCTTGCCTGCCGTCCGAATGTGCAGAACTTTAATAATAATACAGTCAGGATAAAGTTAAACGAATCTCAATTGTTTTACAAAAATTACGATAAGATCTCTGGTACTTGGAAGTGGTATTTGAGTAACACTTGCCTTAAATGAAATTTGTAAAGTCGGAAACGGGCTTCAGAAGAGAGTAGGGTTGTAAATAAATTATGAAGTCATTATGATATAATTTCTTTAGATGTTCCTTTGAACGAATTTTAGCGATAAATGGGTGTTACTTCAGAAAGAAAAAAAAAAAAGAAGCAATATAAATAATTAACTGATTCTAAATAATGCAATAAAGTATAATCGGAAAGGAAGACTCCAGGATAAGGTTGAGTGAGGAAGGAATAAGCTACTTTCTTTAATACACTAATGAATGAATAAGTATTGAAACTAACGAAGATACCTGAGAAGTCTCTTGCGGACCCTAAAGGTCCATGTTCACAGGACCCGCCACTAGTCCCTGTCTTGAGCCAGATGGATTCTATCCGCAACTTTATATTACATTTGTTTAAAAATATATATTATGATACGTCTTCCACCATCGAAGCCTAGTTCAGCCTACGTCTGCAACCTGGTGTCTTCCCTTCGGTTTTTATGACTGAAATTCTGTATGAATTTCTCGTCTCTCCCATTTGTGCTACATGCCAGTTCATTTCTTACTCCTTTGTTTCATCAGCCTAATAATATTTTTGTATATGTCTTATTTGAAGTGTTTTTCTGATACATCGTTTCTGTAAAAAATAAACATGATTTATGACTACGTAATATAAGCTGCAGTAAATATGGCGACAACAGATTTGTGTCTCAAATAATATTGTGTCTGAAGTAAACGGGCAACGATGTCAGTGCGATATATCTGTAAAGAAGTCGTTACGAAAATTAATACTCGAATCTGGAATACCCTTTTCTGTTCTTGTATTCATTTGCCCGTGTTGCATGAAGTGAGTAAGTTAATGCTTTGCCGATAACCATGGCAACGCGATATGAAAAGTGAAATCCGAGATGCTGAGAAGTGTTTCCCAGAAAATTAAATTAAAGGTTCCATCCATTTCTGCTAATGGAATATAAGCCACAGTGCAATATTTCAGCCTTTGCTCCAATCCCCATTCTAATTTCTATGCATAAATGTACTCTACTTGATACATGTACTTATTGAAATATAAACTGCGTAGATGTCTTCGTAGGAGAAATTAAACCGAAATTCTACAGTATATGTTACAATCTTAGATATGCAACTTCTGTGCTATACTGCGTGTAATCCTGCGAGGCTTCAAATAGAGCTTTTAGTTATAACAATTGTTTTTTGAGCACACAGATACTTTATGTATTCACATTCTGTTAAAATGTTATCCTCGATACGTTTTTTTAATAAAGCAATACTCCTCTCTTTATTTCTTTACTTTTCTTATCGAGTTTGTTACTTGGTTTTGGTAAGTCTCGTGGTTAATTTCAAACTACAGATTAACATGTACATTCGGATATAATACATTGTCCGGAAAATAACTTAATGTATCTGGTATGCACTGTTAATAGACTGTTCGTCCCAGGGATTTCGTCCAGTTGCTTTCAGAATGGTTCTTGCTTTCTTTCACGTTGCACATTACTCGTGTATCAAGGAAGCGTCCCCTTTTCTCCTGCGTTGTCTTAAACTTGCGCGAAAATAATTTTATTGTTTTTCATTGTAATCCTCTGTAAGTAAAGTAACTAAAGTAAAGTTTGTCCCACTATACGCCATGTAGGCGTTTGGGGTGAGTGGAGGTATAGCTCCTCTCTTCCTTGACCTCGGCACTAGATGGGGGTGAGTGGTCAGCATCACGCCCCGGCCGGCTTTACCCCCGGGAAAGGACCCCGGTACCCATTGTAGAGGCGGCTGGGTGGGCCCCAGAGGCTAGAGGAAAAATCCTCTGCCCCCGTCGGGGATCGAACCCCGGTCGTCCAGCCCGTAGCTAGTCACTATACTGACTGAGCTAATCCTCTGTACCAGTTTTTTTATATTCTTTACCGCCATGGTGCTGCATAATAATCGCATTGTGCGTAAGTAGTTGTCAAGAAACGAATCATTGGTAAAAACTGCCTGGAAATCTTGCTAGAGACGACAGAGACGAAGGGATTTTATATATATATATATATAAGATATACATAAATTTCTTTGGTCATGAGGTTTCAATATTTCTCAATTTTTTATCTTTCCTTTTTGTCCCCCAGTTCCGAACAATGCCCTCGTGACTTGTTCCCATACTCTCCATTATTACCTTTGTCATGCTTGAATCGGTAATTAAAATGTCCGTTCTACGGAGTTGCCTGCTTAACGGTAGCGGCATTCTACGGCGACACACGGCCAGTTGGATCGCAAATAAGCCGTCTGTCGAAATTTTTGATAGACATCCGTCATCACCTTGCGTAGTCAATTATGATGATTATTGGTGTCTTTTGCAGTTCATATTATCAATAACTTTGTTTTCCTTAAGCCACATTGGTCCTAACTCATTCGTCATTTTCTTTATTTTTTATCGTATTTTTCAGATGTGCCAATTGTGAGTCTGGAGCTGGGAAGTAATCTGAATGCCAGTTCGATACGTGAAGGAATCGATGTGTACTTCGAGTGTAACATAAAGTCTAATCCTTGGGTATACAAGGTCAGCTGGAGGCATAACGTAAGTGTACACAAATGTTACACCTGTGGATTCGTTGTTATTTGGAATCTTCACGTTTTACATTACACATGTATTTGAGGAAATTGCGCCTGTAATTTATGCAGCGCTGTAGTTCAATCAATGCGTGAAACTGAGGTTAATACAAAGAGCTGCGTTGAGAATTTTGGTGGTGAAACATCGAAACACCTTGAATAAATCTTAATGGGAAGAACAAAAAGTATATTTGGTGATGTTGATGACGAGGCTACACGGCGCAACAACCCAAAAGACATAAATCTTAAGAGACCAGAATTATTTCCGTGAAATTTCGTATTGAAGTCATAACACAGGTGCTAATTTTCTTTATTCCTTATATAAATACAAAATATGAAGACATCAGTCTTTAGTGGTGTGTAGTTAATGACAGACAACGTATGGGTTCCTGAACGTTAACGCTATTGAATAAGTTAAAGTATATACACTTTTAATGTAATTGTTTAGTCCAGAAGGCCAGAGTTACAAGTAAGAAAATAGTTGAATATATTTTAGTATATTTGAATTAATGGCTTTCTTCCGAGGTAGTTCGCTTTCAGAAGTAGTTCACTGCTACAACATGGGTTATGCCAATTTTGATATTAGTAGACAGACTGTACAAGCAATTGCTAGTTGATTCTCTGAAATTCTGAGAGTCTGTGACATTTACGTTGACTTTGTCCGTTGACTGATACTTGTTATAACAGACAATGTCCACCATAACTGTGGAAGTTGATAATTGTTTAATTATGTTTCTGTAATATCCAAAATATTATCGTCGTCACCACAAAAGCCAATCATTTAAAAAACATTCTCACCAGTTTAGTGTAATTCAGATACCCACAACCCGTGTTTTAAGGATGTCATGTACTATCCCCATAAATGTCCCGGCCTATCAAGTACTATTTCCCAATCAAAATCATATACATTTTTCATTTTTTCCTTTTGGTTCAAATTTCTTTCCCATAACTTCCTTGATCTGATCACCCTGGCAACAAAGGCAGAGTTAAAGTTACTTAAACCTTTGCCAAATGACTGTCAGTACTCAGTAGAGCCGCTTAACTGCCAAACCGTTCGCTTCACGTTGAGCGTTTCCTTATCCAACGCTGTATCATATTCATAATACGATTTAAAGGACAGACTGCACGGAAAAAGGGGGTAAAAAAGAAGACTGGCTTTGACTAATTTCGTTTCGTCTGTAATTGTGTTACATTTGCACTTCAAAACCCCTTTGTAACTTGTTAAAAGCAGTAACTGTCACTTCCAATATGACAAAATCTAATTTCAACTCATACTTTTAGGTGTAATGGACGGAGAAGTGCGAATCACGAAACAAATGTAACGTAAAAAATTAATCCAGCGATAAAATTGTACCTGGTGTGTGCTTTTATTACTCAAAATTGAAATACTGTATGTAGCCCCACTGTTTTCGTTTTAATAAGATAACTATGTATTATAATTTTATTTTAAAGGAATGTAATTTTAAAACGTAAATCATTGGCGGCCCTGTTCCGTATTCGGGCTGCATCCAGTTAACATGTTCCTTCTGGGGTTGATCGTCAGATATTCATGGTTTTCCTCACTCTCTCCAGACCTTCGTATTCCTTAAAATATATAATAAAATACAGGTCAATACACAAAACTATATTTGGGTGTTAAAATTTAAAATTTAAATGTTAAAATTTAAAATTTTAAATTAGCGCTATTCATCACTATAAGGATGTTACATTTGCGCGCTTT